>JAOPHQ010004603.1:42500-134331 GCA_030340625.1 Merluccius polli | reverse complement strand
GGACGGTACTGACTCATATGGGTGCTCCCCGAAGGAGCCAGGGATGGACGGAATAAAGGCTTTTCTTCAAGGTAGGGATTTGATGTATTTACCCGCTAAGTGACAAGGGACCAGTAGAGGAGGCTGCACTGTGAGCGCTGTTATATGGACATTATATTTCCTGGGGTTTTATAAATGTAGTATTGCGTTGTTTTTGTATTATAAAATGGCTCACGCTAGTCTCTCCCCCAGAAGAATGTCAACTCTACATGAATATTGATGCTTTATATATGGCACAGGACAAGGCATTCATACTTTAATGACGTTAGGGCGTTTTGTTTTTACTGTGACAAACCCACGTTACTTTCTATGCAGTTAGTCTACTAAATAATATTTCATATTGCAGAACTATTTATCTCCACATTGATTTTATCATGCAGTTGATGATGACGCGTTGTGTTTCTGCCCATATGAAAGCACAAATATGTCCTCAAGTATAAAAGTCGGTCGTATTCATGTGTGTGTGTGGGGGGGGGGGGGGGGGGGGGGGGGGGGGGGGAGAGAGAGAGAGAGAGAGAGAGAGAGAGAGAGAGAGAGAGAGATGCTGAGAGAAAGAGAGCGATGCTGAGAGAAAGAGAGAGAGAGAGAGAGAGAGAGAGATGCTGAGAGAAAGAGAGAGAGAGTGTGTGTGTGTGTTGTGTGTGTGTGTGTGTGTGTGTGTGGGAGTGTAGGTGTACATTTTCAGTCCTTCATAATGTTTGAAACGCAAGTATAAAATGACGTGCAGGCATCGTGGTCGCGTGTCGTCTTCCGTAGCGCACTAATTGAAGTTGCTCTGGATCCTGAAGTGCGCTCTGCCCAACTCTCGCGTGACTCCCTTTCTCTTTTCAATCTCTGTTGCTATGGCAACCCTTACGACCCCCACTCCTCTCCACCCAGCTCTGTCTATATTTATAGCTGGAATGTATTTGCTGGTGAAGAGCTGAATGAGGGCTGCTCATAATAGCCAAACAGTGGATATTTTAAAGAGCAACACTGAGAGTAGCTCTCAGTGTTGAGGGAGGGAATACAACGAGATGAGCACATAGATAAGAGAAAGAGATACACAAAGAGAAACACAAGGCGAGACATCCACACAAAGTGGCTGTAGGCCTGTCTTTTTGTGCCTTTCTGTGTATGTTTGTGTCATGCCAGGCTCAGACAGAAAGTCGCTCTAACAGGATAGACAGAGAGATAATACAGACAGGCAAAACAGAATGCACACAGACAAATAACTTTCTACAATGGCTAAAGGCCTACATCATGACAACAAGAAGCAAGAAGGTTATTTTTCTCCTTCTTCATCCTTGTTCTTCTTTGTTCTCCATGTCCTTATTCAATTGTATTTGTCATTATGTTTCACCAAACATATACACATATAAAACAATCAGGATACCAGAGTCTAAAGGACAAGTGAGCGTACAAATGTGAATCACTTGAGTACGTTCTGTAAATAAATGTGGGACATGGTTGATTATTGAAATCTTTAGTGCAGCGCTTTCAAGCAGTGTGTGTTGTGTTGTCTCCTCCAGGGTGCAGAGCGTGATCTGGAACAGGAAGCAGGGCGGTAGCATGGCTGAAGGTGAGGCCAACACACATTAACACCAACATAAACATAACTTCTACACAGCTCTCCTCAACACCACATTGGTCTGTTCTTTTGGTTTTTGGCCCACGGCGGACAAAAGGTTTAGCTAATTGGCAAACCTTGAACTGTCAACTCTACAAACTTTAAAAAAAACCAAAACAAGCAGAACCATTCAGATCAACAATATTCAGCAATTTGCAAAAACTCAGAGGAAGGCCAAATATAAAACAGATTAAAGAAGATTAAAGAAAGCCTGAATCCAAAACATGACATTTAAAAAATGTCAATGAGCTGTTTGATGTTCTGATCTTTTGTCTGTTCGCCAGCCTTTCTTGATGACAAGGACGCTCACTCGATCCTCAAGCGTTTCCCGCGAGCCAATGGCTTCCTGGAGGAGTTCTGGCAGGGGGACATCGAGAGGGAGTGTGGAGAGGAGAGCTGCAGCTTTGAGGAGGCCAATGAAGTGTTCGAGAACAAGGAAAGAACGGTAAGCTCTCGTCTCCTCCTAAAATTCACAGCATGGATCAAAGTCACAGGTGAAATGTAAAAAAGGAGAAGTGTCTTCCTCCTCCCCCAGATGGAGTTCTGGAAGAATCGCAGTGTGTACACAGTAAGCAGCAACAGTGAGGGCGCCTCGGAACGAGCTGACACCGTCTACATGGTGGTCCCCTTGCTGGGCGTGGCCCTCCTCATCATCATCGCCCTCTTCCTCCTCTGGAGGTGCCAGCTCCAGAAGGCCACACGCCGGCGGCCAGCCTACACCCACAACCGCTACCTGGCCAACAACCGTGCCACGCGCAGTCTGCCTCGCATCCTGGTGCACCGCGACACGCCATCACACGCCGACGCCTCGCACCAGGACTCTAACTCACGGCCCACCGTGGTGGTGAGCGGTCCCGAGAGGGGAGGGTGCATTCAGGCTTGTTCCCAGCCAGAACCTCCCCAGCAGAACCACCGCTCCCTGTACGTGCAGAACTCCTCGCTGTCGGTAGCCTCGCGCCTCTCGGGCGCCACACCGCCCCCGTCCTACGAGGAAGTTACGGGGCACATGATGGAGAGCAGCGGTGACGAGACTTCGGCGCCGTCATATAGTGACCCACCGCCGAGATACGAGGAGATCATAAAGGGGAAGTGAGCCCAGCACCGGTGGGTCCATCGATCCCTTGCCAACGCCTAGGACGTCCAGCGCTACAGATAAAACATTATTGCTACTATCTGTCTGGGGCTTCTGGTTGTTCCAGGTTGTCACGTTATTTTTTCTTCCTTGGTATCCTTGGTTTCTACTTTGCTCTTTCTGTCTTTGGTTTCGCCAGGATTGTCCAAGCTGAAAGCAGATTTCTCTGCGGGATAATTACTCTTGGTATGGCGACTCTCCGACCAGAAACCGCCCTGCTGGGCATTTAATGTCCTTGGCAAGCAGCTCCTGCCAAACGTCTTGCTAGTGGTGGCCACAGCATGAAATACAGCGAGGTGAGGGGAGATGACTTGGCCAGAAGCCACAGTATTACCTCTCACAGTTTTATTGGCTGTTGTCGCAAGGATAGCCAGGCTAGCATTAACCACATAGTTATCGTGTTTATGTCTATCTCCAGCACTCCATCAACCACACACTGCAAGTCGTGTTGCTTAAAAGTGCTGCTGTCTGGATCTTGCCACTTGCTAAACTATCTGTACAAGATTCTCTAGTGTTGTGCGTCTAGTATTTTGCAAGTAAAGCTCACAACGTTAGCTAACGGTACCGTTTTAGATCGATTTTTGTCCATGATGGGTCAGGAACAAACTATACTCATATTTAGCCAAACAAAATGTTACACAGTGCCCCTTTATCACAAATAGGTGATTTGTTTGCTTTAATATGATTATCAAGCCATGGGCCAATGTGCTAATTCTTGCACTATCTAAGTTGACCACATCTGTTGGCCACCTCTACACATCACCAGCTGTCGGTTAAGAAAAGCATTCCTGCTGTACAGCGACTGTTCCACTGCGAGGGCTTCGACCGAATTGGCTGCCAGAAACACAGTTGGACATTTTGGATGTCTCTTGAACCACACTCAAACTGTTTACTTCAACTTTACAAAAAAAGAAAGGCTGAAAGGAGAAAAGAAGAACAAAATTAAATGGGCCTTATATGTAAAAGACAAATACATTGTTGAGAGTATGTATGGCCAGATACTCAAGCGGATGTATACTGTATATATTCATTGTATATTCATGATGTGGGATAATAATACTCTTAATGATGCTTCCTTCAGGTCTGTGCCATAGTAAAGTGATGATGAAGAAAAAAAATAAGCTGATTGGATGCCAAATGTACACTTACGTCTTACGCACCACCACATAGCCTATATACTCACATCTCTTTGTATTAACCACCAAGAGTAATTATGTTCATGCCTCTAACTTCTTTTACATTTCTGGACAGGATCAACAGTATTACAAATACAGAAAATTAGAGTGATGGGGTTAACCATTGTTTTCAATAAAGATGCTCACACTGCCACTCCTATTCAGCTATAACTTCCAAGGCCTATCACTGCCAACTTTAATCTTTAAAGACACAAAAATAGAGGCTATATGTTGTTTTCTTCACATGTTGCTACGTCGTGCTTCTTGGCTGATGTGCAACCCACTTTAGTATGTTAGCTGTCTCAGAGCCAGATGGGCATCTGTTGATAATAGTGTCAAGACTTCAGTTACAATAATATCTTTCTAAATGAGTAATACAACTAAAACATCTTCTATAAATGGCTAAATTAGCTAAAAACTGCTTTACCACAAGCCGGGTATAATGACAATGCTAACCACAGAAAGGGTTTAACAGAGTGAAAGGATAGCTGAGAGGCTAGTGGACAAAAGGAATCGGCTGTGACCGAAAGACTAATACTAGGTTCAGCTAAATGCCAAATTAATCATTTTTATTTGTTATTCTTTTTGCCCCAGTAATGACGGCTATTACCAAAATGTTTATAAAGCTATGGTTATTTTCCACATTATTTAAGTTTAATAACCATGTCACATGTGCTAAAGATATTTTATACCATTGCATCTTTTGTAATTTATTCTTTATTCTTTCTGAGCCTTGTTTGCTTCACACAGAATATGTTGTTTTATTCCTAATGCAGTTCACTTATTGTCAGCCACAGAATGCATAATTCTCCCTGCATCCATTGTGAAGGGAACTGTATTGTTTACTACTACTATATAGCTTATTACACTGCCAATGCCAGCACATAAATCTTATGCGATATTAGATGTTATGAAATCTTGTACATGGAGCAAAGTGGGTAAAACATGGATTTAATTTAGCTGCAGGAAAAGGCACGTCTGTAGGACACAGATGGGCTGGTGGGTGCAGGATAGCCTATAGGGTGTTTGACTCCCAGCTGAAAAGTTCTGGGTTCCAACCCCAATGTCTGCTAATCAACCTGTGGGCATCCTTGAGCAAGGTGCCTATATCCCCTACCTGCTCATTAATGACATGTGGTTTGGATAAATGCTTTCACTAAATGAATAGTGATGGAGAGCGACTATCGGGGTCGTGGGTGGGTGTGTCCCCCTATTAAGGGCTCCAGAGTTCTTGTGACAAGGCTATTTCCTATGGCATGTCTGTGGTGATCAGATGAGGAACACATTTGAAATGGTAGCATGTGTCTACAGCACACACACAGGGGTGTTTCCCTCTGCCGCTGGGTCTCGTCTCCACCCGCATCTACATTCTCCACCCATTCCATCACAAGTTGTATCTCAAGTCATGTCTGTATGGATGGTTTTTTAGGCCTATATGTAGGTTGAGAAGGACCATAGGGTGGCACACAGGATGCAGATCCAGAGATCCAGATATTTTTTTGTTTTTGGAGTAGATTTTTGAGAGATTGTTGAATTATATTCATGAAGGTTTCACTATTCAGATAATATGTTTGGATGTAATTCAGCCTTGAGTGACGTGGGCGTCTTTTCAATTCACAAACACCCGTGTACTCATTACCCGATGGTACTGAACACTCTGCAGGCTGCGTGTGTCTTACAGTCTGCTTCCACATACTATTCACCTTGAAGAGAAACTCACATGTTGATCTCTTACATGCAGTATGCATGGACGTACTAATGTCCAACTAATGTACACATAAATAAGAGCTACAGTGTGGCTGTATGTATATAGAAACCAATTTCAAACACTTCAGGTGGATTTATGGTCTGTATTCTGCAACATCATGCTCTGTGTGTATGCAGTGTACAAGGAGAAGGATTCTTACCAAATATATACACGGTACTTTCTGGACCTTTTATTTCACAATGTTTCCATGGCCTCTTCCTGCCTGTCCTGTGGGGTTGGGACGTATTGGAGCTGTTCTTTGAAGAGAAATTGTGAAATCTTTTATTTTTCTTCTCTTATTATTGCTACATACTGCACATCGAGACCCATTCAGCCATTAGGCCTTCTAGTAATTCAACTCACAATACTAAGTGCCAATTTTCTCTCTTCTGTATGTAAAGCACTATTACTTTGTGGACATATTAAATTGAGTTTAATGTATATGCACTCGTGTATCGTCATATTATTGTATGTTTTGTTTTTGTTTTTTGGTCAAAATAATCTGTGAAATTGAGTGTCGTAGTGAGAGCAACGTATTGCCCTGTGTGAACAGTGGGTTAGATCCACGTCCACACCGCGTGGCGCGTGGCCGGCCTTTTGATTTTGGCGCGTGGGGTTCGCTCTGACCTCATGACGTCATGACGTAGTGCGTCAGGAGTGTGGCACTGGCTACAGGAGTGCAGTGACAGGGTAAGATGTGTATTTGTCTCAGTGTGAACATGTCTCATCAGGCTGTCTTTGACATTGTGGTTGTTTTGTACGATATAAATCTCTGATCGTATTACTGCGGTGGATAGTCTGCCATGGTGGATTACAAGCCTTAATGCGCGGAGAGAGTTGAACACAAAGTTAGCAGCTTCACGTCGACGAGCTACTGCTGAATGACACTTTGACCTGATCCTCATGAAGGCATTTAAACCTCCCCAGTCTGGAGGTTTTATTACTGCTATTATTATTACTACTACCATTATACTACTATTACTTTGGGATGAGTTCAAATCATCGAAGTTGACCGTTGAGTCGTCGAGGGCGACATACACGGTGTTAAGATGACCATGTTGATGTTAAGTTAGCGAGTTGGACTAGCCACCTGTTGCTAGCTAGGTTACTACAGGACCAGAGTTTCTGTTGACACTACTGTTAATATGAACAACAATAATCATGATGCTCATGTACTTACAAACACTGGAACAACTACGACGTTAGACTTTATGAATACTTGTGATCAAATGAAAGTGGTTATTGATTAAAGAAAGGTCAGTAACACAATTGGCCACGCCAATATGTAGTGTTTTGAATACCGTTTCTTATTATTAAATAGCTCAAATCATACAAGTACTTGGATCTCCAAATTTTAAGATAAAGGAGTTTTTTCCTACTTCTTCCTGTATATTTCTTGTATATCCTGTATATACACTTCCCGGAATATCCCTAAACGAATGAGTTAAACTACAAATAATGATCTAGCACTAGATGTGCAAAGAAACTTTTTTGCTGTACAAAAATAGATACAATCCATAAGTAAAGTACACAGTACAGATGCACTGCACATGTTGAACCCCTGCTGGGCGGGTGTGTGCAGGCCCCCCCACACCACCATGGCATCCTTCTCCCCATACCTGGCGGAGGCCATGCGTGGTCCAGGCAAGGACCCCGGTTTCTCTGAGACCATCAACCAGAACATGCAGGTCCCGGACCGCCTGGCCGTCGGGGGTAGCCCTCGCTGGGCCAGGGGGCGAGAGAAGGAGGAGGAGGCGGAGTCCAGGAGGAGGTCAGAGGAGACCCCCGCCTCCTACAGCATGCACATCCCCGATAGGCTGACATACACAGGTAAAAAAAACAACGGACAAACCGAGGAAGAGGAAACATGGGAACCGAGGAAGAGGAAACATCCAAATCTTCTATCCCGATATAGGTCATTTGATATCTCGATAACGATATATATCACAATAACGATATATATCACAATATAGCATGTTTTCTGGTAATTCAGTAAATAAAGAATCGAAGACTATATCTAGTCTCGTATCACAATATAGATATATTGTCCAGCGCGAATGCATCCCATTTCATCCCCTCATCAGGGTTCTAAGGGACAGGATAGTTGTGGTTCAGGTGTTGGGCTCCAAACTGAAAGGTTCTGGGGTCAAAGTCTGCAACCTACTAGTAGGCATAGTAGTAGTAGCAACATACCTAACCTCTATCTACTCCTTAATGACATGTCTCCAAATTCACTGTAAGTTACTTTGGATGAAAGTATCTGGTCAACCACTAAACAATATGGTTCTAAAAGCATCTCAGAGCATTTTTAATATTGCATGACTTACTTTACATACAATTTTGAGTCTCCGATCTAAAACCAATAGATTTTTGTTCTTAAAGGACAACTGGTCTGCGATGAAACCATGGTAACTGTCTCGCCTGGCTTCGGTACAATGAAGTGATTTTTGACTAATTACGTTGGTAATGGATGTTTTAATGAAGCCGGGAAAGAAAAAGTAAGAAAGTTACGATGGTTTGATCACAGACCGGTTTTGTCCTAATGTCTTTTTTGTTCGCCAGAAGCCCCTGATTTGAGTCCCAGGCCGCTGTTTACGTCATCCAAGCCAGCCCTGTCTACCCCCCTGACCCTGGAGACGTGCTGGGAAACCCAAGCCTCCCAAGAGGGAGATTTCTTCCACCGAGACCCCCTCCATGTAATATAATAACACTGTATAGTTATTATGTATAATGTATAATGTACAGCCAGTCATTATTGCGAAATAAACCCTGACAGGGTAATACATGTCTTTATTTTGCAATAATGGCTCGCTGTACATTATCCCGCTTATCACACGCCTACTTACTAAAGAAAATCAATAATTTGCCATCAAATATAACACCAAAAATTGATTTTAATGATTTTATTGAATTAAAAATGTATTTATTGCTTCCACTAAAAACAATTGTCCGTAAGATTCTTCTATAGCAACTGTCTGTTATTCATAGCAGCAATCTGCTATTCAGAAATAACAGACCGTAGAATGCCATAATTGACCAATCAGAATCAGAGTATTCAACAAAGCCGTGTAATAAACATATCTAATAATATTTGTAATAGTTATTCTACACATCTACCGTGACCCCCTACATGTACTATAATAACACTATAGTCATTATACACATCTAATAACACGATTAATTGTTACACACATCTACCATGACCCTCTACACATAACACTATTAATGGTTATTATTATACATATCTAATAACATTATTAATAGTTATTATACATATCTGCAGTGACCCTCTACATAACACTATTAATAGATATTATTATACATATTTAGTATTTAGTAGTAGTTTAAACCTCCGTGGTGTAGGGAGCTACCGTCTGTGAAGTGACTTCTAACGGCGTGTGTGATTTGTATGTGCGCTGCGTCTCTTGCTCCCGTTGTGTCACAGAGTCCAATGAGAAGGTCATACAGTGACCAGGGCTTGGGTAGGACGTCGCCCGGAACGCCAACTCACCTCAAACACGCCGCGGCGTTGCACGCACACCTAGCCAGTCCGTAAGTAACAAACGACACGACCAAAGCTCTGAACTGCTGGAGGTATAATATGTATTATATGTGTACACATGCTATGTCGTGATTTCATGTACTGCTGCCCTTCTTGACCAGGTCTCTTGGAAAAGAGATTTTAAATCTCAAGGGACTAAATGGTAAAATAAAGGTAAAATAAAATAAAAAATATATAGATAGATATACAGATTACAGATACAAATATAGATTTAAAGATTTAGTTTGTAATTCTCTTGTGTTCTTGCATACATACATACATACAAATATTAATATTAACTTAATATTCCCTTAAAAACGACAAAAAACATATAAATACAGAATACAGTTAGCAGCACAGTGCACTAAAGTGCATTTAGAGGGGAAGTGCATATAATATTTTTATTTAGTCATTGTTAACTAAGGTTGAATGAATCAATGCACTTTTCCTCTATGGTCATATGACCAATCAGCTAAATGAGTTAAATCCCATTCCGTTTCCTTGTTGGCTGTTATACTGCTTTCTGAGAGGTGTTGATATGGCACAACATATGCATGCTGAGATGGATGTAAAGAGCAAATCTGGTATATTTATCGAGCATCAGACTTTTGTTGGAACAGAGGTTGGGGACCCAGTTGACTGGCTTTTGGACCTGGTGCTTTATAATAATCAATGGTTGCTTATGGGTTGTTGGCTTTTGAAGTGTTGATGTATTCTTCTATATTCTACCTTTTGACCTCATTTTTATGTTTATAAAATACATTTGTATTTATATATAAATATTAGGGTTGGGCATAGATTCATTTCTTTAATCTTGGAGTTAATCTAGATTAATCTATATTATTGGCTCAATTGAATTCTGTCGAAGGCATTCATAATATGCGTTTGCTACCTAAATAATGACTAAAAGTAAGTCTGCGCGATTGTTGACGGGGGGGGGGGGTGCCGGGCAGAGGACGCAGCCGTTCCGCGGCGCTTACCTTCCTTGGTGGAGATCCGGTATAGACCCAGCTCCCAACCCAACTTTGAGAATAGATTAACGGCGATAATTTTTTTATCGCACGATAAGAGTCTCGATAACGGCCCATCACTAATAAATATATATAGAATTTCTATATTTTCATAACAGAGAGAATGGAAATCCATGGTAAGTGTCATTTGAAATCGGGGTTAACCCAGCAGGTTAGCATCATGGTGTCTGAACTGAGGTCACGTCAATCTCTGTATCAGGAACCAACATTTCAGGTTTTCTGGGAATTCTGGCATTTCGTCTACCTTGGAAATTCAGCTTTCTGGAACAGGCCCCAGTTGGATGGGTTTTTAAGGTTTAAAGATTTTAACATAAGGGCAGCCAGTTTTTAAAACTTCCCGAAGCGCCCTTGGGCTTGCGACCTGCAATCCATTTCCTTCCTTCAGTTCCTGCAGTAATATGTGTTACCTGCAGGGGGAGCGCAGCTCTATATTCCTCTCCACATGTAGGTCAGTGTTATTTGTGCTGCTCTCGAAAATCGCTCATGCACGGCCAATCACGTGGGGCTTTTTTAAAGCTATATATAGTTTATTGTGTCTTTCTGGCTCTGGGAGCCCCATTAGCGTTTAGGTCGCAAAGGAGTTGTTTCCGAGGGCTGACGACGAGCGCACTTTCCTCCTCTCTTTTTGTGTGATCTTCACCAACCGTTATGAATGTCTCTTAAAGCTCTCCTCAAATAAGCAGTGAGAGGTGTTTCCATGCCCTCAACCCATCCTAACCCCATGCCCTCAACCCATCCTAACCCCATGCCCTCAACCCATCCTAACCCCATGCCCTCAACCCATCCTAACCCCATGCCCCAACCCATCCTAACCCCATGCCCCCAACCCATCCTAACCCCATGCCCCCAACCCATCCTAACCCCATGCCCCCAACCCATCCTAACCCCATGCCCCCAACCCATCCAGTGGGGCAGTGCCGCTGCTGGATTACTAGTGCCACTGCAATCAGCCATGCAAAAATAACATATAGCAATAACATAATAACATATAGGGCATATATAGGTGCCCCTACTGCACCCTCCTCAATTGGTCCATGCCATTTTTTGTCATGGAGAAATGTTGTGGAAAAATACTGAAAAATACTGACAGCAAAATAGTGTTATAGAAGAATAAAAAACACATGATGATACTGTAGGTGGCTCATGAATGGCTTTAGACTAAATTATGAATAAATGAAGACTAAATTAAGCATAAAGAGACATGGTAACACAAGTATTTGATTGTGTTAAAGAGAAGCAACAGTGTTAAGAAACCCAGATGATGGGATGGCTACAAATTGCAGACCGAAAACTGTATTTGCGCTAGCGTTAATGCCAAAAACAAATTGCAGCTCGAATGCTATTTCTTGTTTCTTGTATTGTTATACCATTGTATGAGACCATTTCTGTTGGAATACACCAGAGCCCTACCTGAATCAGTGATCGCACTAAAACATCTCTGCGCTCGTGACACGCTCATAAGCACTGTGCACACGCACATCAGCACCGCTGTTGGAAAACATCGTATTGGAAACACTGTGCCTTTTCTTTCTTTATTTCTTTTTATGGACGCTTTATAGATTGTAATCCTCAAATTCTTTACTGTGTTTGGGTCTTTAATTGATTCTCTCACTCCCCTGCTATCCCTGTTTCCTCTCAACCCTCCCTCTGTCTTCTCTTCCTCAATTTCATCATGTTGTTTTCTTCCTCATTCTTTTAATTTATTGTCTTTCTTGTCTCGGTCTCAACTCTTCTCTCTCTCATGATTTACTTCCTCCTCCCTTCATTCTGTACAAGCTCTGTCCCTTCTTCTATTGCTTCCCTCCTGTCCTCCCGCCCTTCCAACTCTTCTTTCTCATCGTTCACACCCACCACCATATTGGCTATCAGTCTGGCGACGTTTTAGCCTCTGTGGGCAACGACAAATATATCTGGGGATCAGCCAGCGGATATCCGGATAGTGACTTCCTCTTCCGTGCACTGGCCGTTGTTTACAGTTGGCTTAGCAACTTAAGACGCGAGAATGGAGTCGAGGAACCCATCGGCTATCGGTCTGACGACGATTTAGCATAATTTATCTGCATTCATATTATCTGCTACTTGTGAAACGATCCGGTCATCATCTCCTAACTCCTACTCCATTCTCGTGTCTCAAGTAGCTAAGTGGACTGTAAACAATGGCCAGCGCACAGACGAGGAAGTCGTTATCTGGATATCTGCTGGCTACACCAACCCCAGAAAAATTGGCCGTTGCCCCCAGAGGCTATAGCGTCATCACACTGATAGCCGATGGGTTCTGAGATTGCTTCTTCCCTAACTCGGCTGACCTTTCTCTGTCCATCATCTTCACCTCTCCTCCATACGCTCCTTGCGTTATATCCCCTATTTTATCCATCCTTTCAGTCGAGGGTCAGGGGTATCTCTCCCTCAGCAGCACCCCACAGCCGGTGGTCCTCC
This sequence comes from Merluccius polli, assembly GCA_030340625.1. Classification (NCBI taxonomy): domain Eukaryota; kingdom Metazoa; phylum Chordata; class Actinopteri; order Gadiformes; family Merlucciidae; genus Merluccius; species Merluccius polli. The sequence continues at coordinate 121,621 of JAOPHQ010004603.1, read as the reverse complement.
TCAGGCCCCAGAGCTGCCCGAGTCCCACCCCAGCCTCCTGTCCCCTTACCCTTTGCTGCAGGCTGCCAGGCAGCTGGGCCAGCAGGCCTCACAGCGCCTCCTGCAGGCCATCAGCCGCAAGTACAGGTCAGGGTTGATTTTTCTTTTTCCGTCTTTTTTAAGAAGGTTAACCAAACACTTAAATCAATTCCCACAGTTTGAGAGGTGAGTAAAACCACATGGAATTAATTTAAGCCAATCGGAAACGAGGGATCACAATAAGCAGGAACAGATGGTGTCATTTGTACAGTTTGACATTAGTGTTTGGTTTCTCTTGTGACACGCTTTCTTGTCCTTGTCCTGTCAGTCAGAAGAACCAGATGCAACACTGGTTTATAACGCATTCACCCGTAGATGTCTTGGACTAACTGTTAATTTTGCTAAAGATGTCAGGTAAAGATGGTTTTGTGCACTCGTTTGGTAATGGCTTTTTGGTAATGTCATTGGATTGTTATGTACATATTTTTTGGTAAATCAGTCCCTGCTGGCTGCCATTAACCTAATCACTGGTCTCCACTTCACCATTTGTGAACACACGTTTGGATGGCTTTTAAGGATTGCTGGACGATCATCATTGCATCCATCTCCGATTGAGGAAGTCTGACTTTCTAAATCTTTCTGGTGGCTTTGAGGCTTCGATTTCTCTCGCCTGGTTCTAACTGTCATGTGACTTTTGCTTGGACTAACCAGGGTGTCTGGTGGTTTCTTGTGCTTGGGAGTTGCTCTATATATAACACTAGTGTTTACACCTGCCACCCTGAGCCTGGGCTCTTTCCTTGGCTGACACTGCCCTCTGCTGGCAGCTTACCGCCACGACACACTGATGGACCTTATCTTGTGGCCTACCAGACTGTGGTCTCTTTTTTTCTTTTTTTGTCTTTCTGGTGCAAAAGGTTCAATTACCCAGAAACCCCAGCGCGTGTGAGGCCAGCAGTTGAGGCCTCTGGTCCAGTAAACAAGGACGTGTCCAGGAAAAGGTGACCAGAGGGCAACTTGGAGGATTGTTTCAAATTTCACACTTTGATGCACTATTGAAGTAGATGTTAAACCAGACGCTGGACTACTGTACAGTCAGCCCTAGCATGCATGTTTACTCTGGCTCGGTCTCTCTCTTTCTGTCCCTCTGTCTCTGTCCGTGCCTTCAGAACTATGGAGAGCTGGAGTCAGGAGGATGAGAGTGGAGCCGTCGTGGAGTTTATCGTCCTTAGGAGACAGGTTGGGAGACCTGTTTGTCTGTGGCTTTGTTCGTCTGTCTGTCTGAATGGCCGCCCATCCGTCTTACTAGTCTCCTCGTGGTTCTGCAGGTTCTGAAGATGAGCCGTCGGCTGGCCGGCCTCGAGCGGCAGAACGCAGAGCGGAGGAACACCGAGACACTCCTCTTCTCCCTCCTCCTCTCCGCCTGTCTGCTCAATGGCTGGCTCTGGATCCGCAGATAACACATACAAACCAAAGGGAGACACCATGAAATGCCTGTTTCAACTCATGAAAATGGCGTCGATGTGTTCACGTCTAAGATATTACGACCAGCAAAAGTTCCATATCAATATATAGTCCATTGATAATATTTGCCAGTACACAAATTATACTTTCAGTGCTGTATAACTATACCAGTCATAGTTCAAGCCTCTGGGGCTTTTATGTAGTTTTTGAACTCTTCTGTTCATCCGACATACAAAAGAAACTCGTCCAACTAACAATATAGCCGGTGGTAACGTTTGGACATAGAGGGCAGGTGTCTCCCCACTTTTAGAAACCTAATGTTCATATTTTTGTGTAGGTTTTAATCCGTTACGCAATTTCCTGTGTCCATTAGTATTTAATACAGCCGGTCACCCTAGGGTACATGAACCCTGTCCAAATATCAATGTTCAAATGGACTTGTGTTACTGAGAGTAAATATTACTTTATGAAATGTTTGTTTTTATTCACTGCTGCTGAAATACAATCAAAAATGTCAAATTTGAGTCTATGGTGGAGATATTTCACAAAAATCTCTGCAGCCACAAAATTATGGGATGGCAAAGGCTTGTTTGCTGTGGAAGAAAGTATGAAATCTATCAATATGTATCTTTATGAAGATTGTCAGCTCACATTTGCCAAGGCACATTATGCTGCCAGTTCTATTCAAGTGGAAGTTGAGGTGATCATTTTACGGTGTAAATTAAGAGTTTATTGCAGCTCCGCTTTGGTGGGAATTAAGTTGAGACTTTGAAACTGTTTGAAAGTTTCTATATAGGAACCTGATCCATCCCGAGACCCAAGTACAAGACACTTTGAAGTGACTTCCTGATCCTCAGTGTCCCAGAAAGATGGTGTCTATTGGAATTTAATTTGTTTGAAATGTATGAATGTACTGAATTGTTTTGCTCTGTTTTTGTTCCCTGGTTGATGTTCAATAAATAGATTTTATATCTTTAGTACCAGTGTCTGAAGTTTGCCTTGTTTCCTTCCAAATGTATAGCGGTGGGCCCCCTCTAGAATAGAGGCATAGGATTGGTTTAAGATGAGGTTCTCCAAGAGCAGAAAGATCACTTTCAATAATGTTTCGTAGTCGTTTTATTCAGCAACAAAAAACAATACCAACAGTCAACTTTCTTTAAACATTTGGAGTTTTTTTATTTTGGGAATTTGTCTGAAATACATTATAAACCAACTAAATAAACTAAATCCATAGTACATTAAACTGGATGAGATGAAAATTATATGTATATAAAAAAATAAGATGGCCAAAACATGAATTAAACGGGAAATGTGATTGTACAACAATATAAAAAACAAGCAGCATGTATTTTTAGAGTCCAGGATTCTGCACCAAGCGCTTGAAACTAAGAAATAGGCAGTACGTCTTTTAAATGTTCAACGGTACATACTCCTCCTGAATACATTTGCTCGTCCATGGCCTTTTCTTTTCACAATACAGAGCGCTGAGGCACCAATTCTACATTTGTCTGGAAGAACACTAACATTTGAGAAAAAAAAAATGTGTTCACTTTTCCTAAACCAAAACCTAAACCATCGATGAGGACGGAGCGTACAGAACACAGGCGGATGCCATCAGTGCTTTCCATTAAAAACTAAACATTGTTAAAATCCATATTGACATGGATAGTTGTTTGATTGTATAGTGCAGAGAAACAAGAGGGCACCAATTGTAAGTCAGAGGCACATGTGAGGGGCTTCACATCTGATTCCTGTGCAAGTAGGCAACACAGGTAGGATGCTTAGATTGCCATGGCAACAGTATTTATATTTATTGCAAGCAGGACCCAAGTTCAGTGAGAGGCATTGCGGTGGGATTAACATGACCATACTTTACATTACATATACCACCAGATAGTTCATTCTTGCTCATGTTCAAACCGTCCTCTTCTTAAGCCTATGAATTAATCCATCACGTTTGCCGATGACACCATTCCTTACAAGTCAACTTCTTCATTAGACTTTATATTTAAAGAGATGTCAAACCATGACATGTCTCTCTTTTGGTCAGATCCTTAATCAAGAAGTGTCAAATAGAGAACAACAATGATGCTAATTCATGATAGGAGTGTCAGTCATAGGCGTTGACTAAATTACATGATTTACACCAATTGAAAAGCAAGACATTTGATTTTTGAAATGTGTTTTCTAAAACTGAAATGTTTTGTTTGATACAAAATCTTGCAAGGTTGTCACCAGTACTACAAGGCATATTTGGAAATGAAATTTGATTTCATTTTTGAAAGTTCATTTTCTGAATTTAGTGACTATTTGCCAGTCACAACTCACATCATCAACACCAAAAGAAGCATTGAACAGTGATGGGGGAGGAGGAGCACAAACATTTAGTTTGTAAGGTTTGACATTTTGCCATTATTATTGCTTGAAACTACTAAAATAACAAACTTGCATGTGAATATATCAGCACACATTGGAAGATATTGTCTTAAAAAAAATAATGAAAGCCCAATAGTTAGAATTCAACATTTCTAATAAATGAACAAAACAAGTTGAGTATAGCTAAATGTGCCAGCATTCATATGTGAATATAAATTAATAATGTTATTACAAACCACATCAGATCTTATGGTGTGTGTTTTATATTTTCAGGGAACATTCAAGATTCTTATTTTTTTGTATCATCACTCAAAACAGCTCTACAGAGCCCGCTGCTCCCACCTAAACCCTTCTCACTAAAGTCCTTTGTCTTAGTTCTGCTCAAAGCTCACTAGGAAAGGCAGGAATGTTAACACAGTAACAGAGTAACCCTTCTACATGTCAAATCCTCACAAATGACATCTCAACCTTCAAGTTGTGGTTTACGGGATTAGTTCCAAACGCTACCACACCCATACAGTAACGGTATGCTGTTAGTCTGTCTGTCGAAAAACCTTGACGTAAACATTATTTGTTGTGCTTCAATGATAGCATTAGGCATTAAGGGAACATTTCTAATACTACAATGAGACACACATAGTTAATACTTAATGTACATAATTGTAATTTGTAATGTATTTTTGATATTTAGAGACTTTACCTATGACAAGGCAAATTTTAGATGATCTAACCAACCAAAGCTTCTTTGGTCCCAGTATTTTGGCTTAAAGTGGACATCTTGAAGTTGATTCATTCTGTTAATAATCTTCGAGTTCAATCTGGTCTACTGCATGGAAATCTGGGAGTGGTGAAACAACAACCAAAAAGGAAACTTCTGACAAATCCCAATCGTCTTGCCTCTTATTGAAAGATTGATGCTTAATGTCTGCACCTCACTGGAGGCCAGGCCTACTTCTTTTCCAAAACCAATATTATAATAATTTAAGTGCAGATAGAATGTTGTTTGGAGAAAACACTATTAAATCATAAAAATACAAAATAAATCTAGCCTCCTTCAGTTCACACATTTTTTTAAAAGGCTCAATTTCAAACAATCCAACATAATTTCTTGGTTCTAGCAATGGAATTGTCCAGAAAGGGTATTTGATGAAATCGATAGTACAAGCAGGAAAAATAATATCTGCAAATGGTTGTTTTATTTTATCATTACAAGGGAGCCACATGGCCAATGCTCACAACAAATAAACATAACTAACTGACCGTATCTAACATTTTCTGTATTGTCATGATGAAGCAGTCAATTCCATCCCTCCGCCATTCCAAGCAGGTTAAAAAGTGAACACTGAACACTGACTTGTGTGTCTTGAAAAAAGTTAGGATAGACACAGCTGGAGCAGAATGAATGGAAAACAAATCAACACTGCAAAGGCACATTGGTGATCACCCTATACAGTACTGCTGTATCACTATAAGGCACTAACTGGTCATCATTGGTACACCAACAAGCCAAGCCTAATGCACACACAACTGTGACAACGACGTACTTGGACCAAATACCAAAGAGTCAAGCAATAATATTAAGGGGGCAAAGCGACCTAACCTTAACGCACCAGATGGTTTGTTACACAGAACCATCTGGGACGTCGTTTGTGGAAACTGTTTGGAAAAGATTATTCGCAGGTGATTGAATCTGTCTATCACAGGCTAAATTCAACCAATCAGATCAATGAACCATGAACCAACGTAGTAGGAGAGCGAAAACATTTTCCATAAAAAAAATCCTTCAGTGCCGTTCTTTGCTCTTATTCCAATTAAGAAATACTCTCCAGTTCAGATATAACTGATGCTATAGCAGCATCTACGCTAACCTCTTTAGGAGCCGCCATTGTTGTTTTCGAACGAACAGTTGCTTCTCGCCGTCGTCACACCCATAGACATATAGTCACACCTAAACCATGCCCGTAGCTGCCAGTAGTTCCTCAAAGGACGCTGATTGGTCCGAACCACTGTGGTTTCGGCTACAAGCACATAACTTGAAGCCTGGCCAGACCGATCTCCATAGAGAAGCAGAATGTGAACTTGCAAGATCAGGATGGTCTCGTGAGGCTAAAAGGGACCCACATACGTCACAATTACTACAATAACTATTTCATTCCGAAAAACAAACAAGACAAACACAGGCATAGGGGGACCCTTGATCTACATATAAAACTCTGGAAGTGGTTAGGCATTATGCCATGTTATAATAGAAACAACAATAAGGCAGGATCCCATCCAGGGGCGTCAGAAAAGTTCCTAATTTTGACAAGGGTCCACTATCAGGACCTCAACCCCATCCAGTGGGGATTGGGCAGGCGGTTTAAAACAGGATCACAGTGAAAGTGCCCTCATTCTTCCCTTCCAAAATGTCCACAGCCAAACGCCAGAGTCATGCGTCGGGGGTGGACATCTCATAGCAACAGCCGTGCCGTGGAAAGCAAGTTAGGCAGCACAACGTTCAGCCAGTTCTTTCCGGGGACTGACTACCGACAGCGCACTGCGACATCACCATGGTGACCTGCAAGCTGCCGGGACCAGTATTCCTACCAGCTTCTTAGCAGGTTTGCGTGGCTAGCTACGATTGCTAGCAAAACGGCTGTATCCAACTCCGGTTTTACAAATGAGTGGTTCTGTGCAATGTAATGTGATTAACTGGCTTGCTTTGCTTCCACCCCCCCCCCCCCCCCCCCCCAACAGACACACACACACACTCACACGCACAAAATCCTCCACAAGGTTAGGGTTATTTACAGCATACATACGCATATACAGTATTTACATGGGTATGGATATTTAGTATAATATCGTTACCCAATGACCATGCCTAACTATTGTAAATAATAAACTACACATAAATACAATACCTACGTCGGATGTTTTGTAAAGGAATTTAAAAAAGTAACACCCTCTTAAAAAAAAAAAAAAGTAGTGCAATAAATGCATGAAAAGGTGGCCAATACATTTGGTCCGAGGGAGGCTAGTCTACAAGCTAGCCTCTGGCAACACTGTAAAAGCGACTTGATTGACCTGCGTGGCGACGCAGCCAACAACAGAAGTAACTCTGTAGGTCCATTCAGGATTGTTCAAAAAACTATTGGAAATGTCGGGAGGAGCCTTAACAATCAAGCATTATTATTGGCTGTCACCCGCCAATCATGTCCTTTCCAAATGTCCCGCCTACTGGTGAAATGCTAATAGTCTAGCAGGTGTTGGTCAACACGGTTGCCATAAGTTCTGTGCACACTGTAACAATGATGCCAACACTCCAGACACTGTCAACGTATTCCTTAAGAAATATATATTGAAAACACACTAGTGCATTTTAACAAAGTCTTGCATACCCTCTACAGAGAGCTTTGAACACCAAATGTTAAATTAAGAAAAAAGAGCTATCCTTCACCAAAAATTCAAAGTGTGTGCATGTGTGTACGACGTGTATTTGTTTTGACTCACTGACCTCCAGTGGGTATGATGAACCAAAAAATGTCATTGTCACACTCCACTAATCAAAGGTCGTGTGACTGTGCTGTTTGTTGACACATATATTGTTGGGCTGGTTCATTTCTTCTGCGGCCAGTCAGGTGGCGCTGGAGAGTTCTTAAAGTGACGGTATCAGATAAGAATCTCTACCATGTCATTGTCTACTTCCTGCTGAGGGGGAGGGGCTAAGGCCTGGGGCTGGGAGTGGGACTGAACTGGGGGTCGCCTCTCCAGAGTACTGCTATGGAACCCTGCATCTACACAAAACAGAGACCGAGAGAAGGAGAGAAAGAAAGACAAGAATGAGAAAAAATTAGCAAATTACAGACGGTTGGTTGAAGACTGATGATCTCTATAAAAAGAACAATACCATGAATCAAGCTTTTATTTTTACATCATTCATGTGATCATTCTTGGAAGTTGTACAACCGTAAGGTTGGGTAGAAAGTAACTCAACTTTAATATTTAAATAGGTGGTATTGCCCCATAGTGATGAACTTGCAAAAAACGAAAATGGAAATGGTAAGACAGACATCATTTTGATCGTTTATTTCTCAGACATTATTGGCCCTTTTCACAGTAGGACCACACAGGCAGGCAGACAGGCATGCAGTTTGGCAGACAGAGAGGCTCTTGCCTGCTAGGCGGTCCGGTATGTACACGGGGCTGGTCCCCAGGCGGGCAGGCAGGGTCATGCTCTGCAGGCCAGGGGTCATGCTCTGCAGGCCAGGGGCGCCGCTCTTGTGGCTCTCCTGCGCCTGGCCCTTGTCCGTCTGGGTGCAGCTGTCCCGACTGCCCGTCTTGGAGTGTCCCGCCGTCATGGGTGTGGAGGGCAGCACCGGGGAGGGTGAGGAGGAGATGGACTCCGTCCTCAGAGAGTCCGTCCGAAACTCTGGACCCAACAGCAGCCCTGGGGTGAAGACAGCAACAGTACAAACCGTTAACATCCTTCTTTGGTTTTGAAACCAAGTCGTTAAAATGCTCAAATCAAACATTGAGGAAAACATTAAACACAGGCCATGTGACGGCTATTCCTGGTTCCAACCACAAGTAGTCCCCTCATGCGATGTCCCCCTGCTCTGAGTGTCAAGACATCCAATGCCGGAATGACCAGTTTTTCACAATTTTCACTATAGCTCAGGGTTAAAGTCTGTGTAAACCAAAAGTAAATATGTGTTTAGAGTTTGTCACACTATAGAAATGTGTTATTAACACCCAGCCAAATTTGAAAGATTAAAAAAATATAAAATTAGGATTCAAAATCGTGAAAAAATAAGCATTATTCTCAGCTCTGAGACACTGGGGGCGTGTCCGCTGAAGGTGCTAAACCATGCCCATTTGCGCATGGGGGGCGGAGCCTCTCTCAACTGTCAAACTAATAACTGTCAAACTCACGATTGAGTGAGACAAGCAGTGATGCAAATGCACTCTGGTTGTTAGGGGCGGGGCAATGCTATGGGGTAGCACTTACGTCATCATGTACCCTTTAAGCCCCGCCCATAAAATCCTGAACACAAAAATGGTGAAAAATAGAAAAACGGTCAAACTCCACAATTCAACATTAAATGGTTATACAGTCTTTTCACATGTTTTCAGCAATGACTTTCTAACGTGTGTAATGTGGTTGAAAACATCTCAGAATTGGCTTCACACAGCTGTAACATTTGTGTTTAAGTCAATTCTTGCTGGTTTTGTTACAATGTCATTATGATGCTGTAACTGTGATGTGTGTCCAGCATTCTTGGCATTCAATCGAAGATTTTCCACTCTTTATTTCACATTACTCCATTTTCAAGCAAGGAGATGACATTGAGAACTGTTCTTGCCCTGAGATGTTCCCTGACCCCCATCCAATGCAGACAGGACTGAGGACAGGACCCTGTCAGTCCCATGGCACTCTAGTTGCCAAGACCAATTGTTCCTTCTGAATACAGACTCAGGATTCTGGGCTTTTTTTTATTTTTTACTTCTGAACACAGGGTGAGGAAAACTCTAATAGTTTGCATTCATTAATGCTATTGAGGTTTTATGAGGATGTTTGTGACTGAGAAGCACAGTGTCCCGTCTGGGTAGCTAGTGTGGCTTTTTGGTGTGCACAGCTCCACTCCATTGATAAACCAGCTCCATGGGAACAATGGTACGCCGTTGTGAGCCTGAAGCGTATTGGGTGTTGGCACTTGACACGCAGGAAACTGAGCGTTGAGTCCAATAAAAGGTATCCCTTTACAAGGGTTTGGCCTCATGAGGAAGACTGAAAACGGAAACCAAGTTGAGCCAGATAGGAAAAGAAAAAAAAAAGAAAAAAAAAAAGAAAGAAAGAAAGAATAGTGAATAACGGTGGCTGTTGTTCTCAACTCCCAGCTTTTGATAACTAAAACAACTTCCTGTGCCATACTTCCTCTTTGCCGCACTGCCTTTTTTTTTTCCTTCTTCCAAATGTTCTTTCCAAGTGGCTCTTTAAATAGGGGAATTCAATTAAGGCATTTCCTTTTTAACCTGCCAGATGGTCCGGACTACAAAAACCGAGCTTAATATTAAAAAACAACCAGTCACTTCCCTTCTCGACAAACTACAGGCTATAGGTGAGTTTAAATCATGTGTTTAATAATACATATGCATAAAACACAGAGCATAATTCAGTCACCGCTGACATTGGCGACTCTTACCCAGACTGCCCTTCCAGCTGTTGTCTCTTCGCTCCTCGGTGATGGGCGAGCTGCTGAGGGCCAGACAGTGGGACAGGAGCCCCGAGCCCCCGGAGCCTGTGTTGGCGATGGACATGAGGGACTTGGAGGGCCGCATGGCCGAGGGACCGTCTGTCTTGTGGGGCTCCTTCCTGGACCGCTGGTGGAGCACCTTGATCATGGCGTCCTTCTCTATAATCTGGGCGTGGAGGTTTTTAATCCTGGCAGTCAGGGAGAGGGAGAGAAAGACTTAAAACTCTCACTGATCCTAGTAGACCCACACCATAACAATATGGCCTTGACATAAGCCAATGGAAGTACCGTAAATCCTCTAATATAGGCCCGGGCCTTTATTTTACTCAAGCGCATCGCGGCCCAGGCCTTTATTGGAAGGAGGCCAGAATTAGAGGCAGGCCTCTATTTCTATTTGACCAAAACGGACTACCAGTAGAATGAATAAAAACGAGATTTTGTGTCTATTTGAACCTATAAAATACTAGGTTCATTTATTGAACCTCCGCAGCTGCCATGGTAAACAACATTAGCCTACCGGTGACTGAAGTCTCACGTGCTAGTCAAGAGCGAGGTGATTGACCAGGCAGGCTACCGTAGCGGCTTGGATTCGTTAGCAAACATTGCCCCCCTGTGGTAGCCTAGAACTCTAGACACCCCCTAGCGGCAGCAAATTTATTTGGCAGCACGGCTCCGTCGGCTTTTTGGTGCTGGAAACACAAAGTGTGTCAGACCAATCACAGCGTGAGGGGCGGAGTCGGAAGCCGGGCTACCATGACGACAGAGTTGCGACGGTTCCGTGTTAGAGGTAAACAATGGCTGCTGCTGCTGGCGAACGGCTGTCTTTCCACTCGGCTTTGACCGCGACTTTTCAAGACTTGAAGTTAACATTTTATTTGAGAAAATAACAAAGAACGGCACTGAAGTCTTTCCTCGAAAATAAATATGTATTCGGAGTTTTGATTAATTACGTAGTCAGAGCGACGGCTCTGACTACGTCACCTTCTTCGTTGCTCTGATTGGTTGTAGCGCTATCCTATTGCGTGCAGAGGGAACTTGAAAGACAACCGTTTATCCCGCCCACACTGCCAATGGAGCTGAGCCAGACCTTACATCTTTCTGATGTGGGTCTGGCTTGCCAGGCTACCCCTGTGGTACTTGCATGTTACTATCACAAGCATAATGTTGAGGCCTGACCCCAGAAGATTGCAAGTTTGCGGGAGCTTTTGACTTGTCAAACCTAATATATTTCTCATGATTTTGTTATTTTGTATTTCTAAAATAACACAATTATTTATAATATTGTGAATTCCATATTTTTTCTTGATATTACCCTAGCTCATTGGAACATTATTGGGTGTGTGATTCGTTGCATTGGGACACATTTTGTTGTAACACATCCTGTTTTGCTGTTTACATCGACACTGCCCTGATAATGTTGTAGTCTACTATAGTAAATTCTGAACGGATTGAAGGACATGTTTGTTTGCAAGGCAGAGGATACAATAAGCTTGTTGACGCTGATAACGATAAGGACACGCGTTAGTTGTGGATTATAATTGTTTTGGATGAGGAGCATTCCAGCTGTCATTGAACTATTTCACCATAATACAGTAAGCAACTGTTGCATGCTTTTAGCAGAGATTATTTAATTTTATAGCAAAGAAATCTAATGGTATTTGCTTTTAGATTTTTGATTAGGCTACCATTGATGTAACGTTAAAAGCGGTATTGGGGTGTGCAGGAATGACTGGAGGAGTGCAGGTCTCTTGCATTTTGATTCGTAACGTTATAGCGATATTTTAAGTGCTCTGGTGGCTTTCTAATGAGCTAAACAGTCTTATCTGTATATTTTTGCGTTCAATTAGACATTTAAAAACGTTGGTTCTAATAATAGCCCCCGGCCTCTATTAGAGACCGGCCTTTATTTACCCCCGCCGACAGCGAGCCCGGCCAATGTTAGAGACCCGGCCGCTAATGGAATACAGGCCAATATTAGAGGATTTACGGTATGTAATGACTGCCGAAGTACAGAGAAGTTGAAGTTATAGAAGATTCAATAAATTCTGATCTGGGATCGGTCATCTGGGAATACAAATGAGGGAATACTTTGATTGCTACGAATGGTATCTTAAATATCTTTTTGATTGATCACGTACAAAAATAAACCCATCACATCATTCTAGGTTAGCCAACAATCACAGTAATGTCACCGACATTGCCATGTATTATGCATGCCCGCCCCCAGACGATACCCAGCCTGGAAGCCCCGCCATAGACCAGTACCTGCTCTCCATGTCGAGGCAGCGTCGGTTGGCCATCAGGATCTCCTCCTCCTCCTTCTGGATGCGAGCCTCCACTGACGTGTCATAGCTGCTGCTGGGGGAGTGGCTTATCGATGACGACGACCTATCCCTGGAAACGGTAACAGAAAGGAGTGGCTTGTTGCCATTAGTAACTCAGAGGACTAAGCAACAATTCACTTTATTTTTATTGATTGTATAATGTGAATGCTAATAATGTAATTTCAAGATAAAAACGTATTAGATATCCAAGTGATTGTATAAAGGTAATTAACAGAAAGTGGGTAAGTGACAGGAAAGGGGGTATACAATATTTATTGTATTCTCATGTTATTCATACTAGGATGTTCCATATGCACTATGTTGCAATAGCTATAGCTGGACAATAGATAAATAATAGAACTTCACATTTAACTAACTTTTTAATTACTGACCCAACAGGAAGAGCTTTTGATCATAACATTTAGACCGTTTTTGCTTTATTAAATAAATATTATTAAAAACACACACACACACACACACACACCAAAACAAGACACACACACACAGTATAACACACACAAACAAATAAGTACAAGATAATAAGTACAGTATAACACACACAAACAAATAAGTACAAGATAATAGGTATAACATAACACAAACAAACAAATAAGTACAAGATAATAAGTACAGCATAACACAAACAAATAAGTACAAGATAATAAGTACAGCATAACACACACCTCTGCGTGGCGACGGAGGCGGCGGCGTCCAGGGCAAACTGCCGCATGACGCTCTCCTCCAGGTACTTCTGCTCCCACTTGGTCATGTCCGCCTCCAGCGCCAGGATGCGCTCCTCCTTCTCCCGCAGGTGCTCCATCAGCGCTGTGGCATTGTACTCCGAGGCGGCGGAGCCCGCGCCGTGCGAGCCGCCCTGCCGCTACACCCGGGGAAGAGTGGGTAGGGGAGAGATGGAGGAGGAGAGAGACAATGAGAGTTGAGATGTGTGCCAACTTTTGGCACACATCTCATAACGCTTGTTTACGATGAGCGTTACGCTTCGACTACTGCAACAGCATTGTCTACGGTTCACTAACAAAAATCCTCAACAAACTACAATATGCTCAGAACTCTGCAGCCCGTATGCTCACCTCCACTCGCCGCCGAGAACACATCACCCATGTCTACCTCCGCTGGCTACCGGTTAAATACAGGATTCACTTCAAAATACTACTCACCACCTACAAAGCCATGTTCAACAGTTAACCTCCTTCCCTCCTCTCCCCTCCCTCCCTTTTCATGTCTCCTCTACTCCTCACTCATCTTCTTCATGTACCTTACATTGGCCCTGTGTCTCTGTGTTAAGCGTCTTTGAGCACCTTGAAAAGTGTATTATCATTATTATTTTTATTATTATTATTATTATTATTATTATTATTATTATTATTATTATTATTATTACTGGGTGTTCTATTTTGATGTGTACTGCTGTGATCAGAATCAGAAATACTTTATTGATCCCTGGGAGGGGAACTTGGGTCACGTTACAGTTACTCCCATTCTAGAATAGAAATATGTATGTATGCATGTATGTATGTATGTATGTATGTATGTATGTATGTATGTATGTATGTATGTATGTATGTATGTATATATATATTAGTGGTGGGCCGTTATCGGCGTTAACGCGCTGCGATAACGCAAGACTCTTATTGCGCGATAAAAAAAATTATCGCCGTTAATCTATTCTCAAAGTTGGGTTGGGAGCTGGGTCTATACCGGATTTCCACCAAGGAAGGTACCCTCCCGCGTCTGTGTGAAACGATCTGGGTTCTCATAAACCCGTTCACGTTGGTAAGAGACGAGCAGAGTCTACAGCGTCCGCTCACAGAGCAGAGTCTACAGCGTCCGCAGTCTACTGTGAAACAATTCACTCCAAAAAGGGTTATGGTTAGAGTTATGGTTATGGTTAGAGTTATGGTTAGGGTTATGGTTAGGGTTAGGGTTATGGTTAGGGATATGGTTAGGGTTAGCGTAATCTATCACCGTGACCGGGTTATTATTGGAGTGAATGGACGCTGTAGACTCTGCTCGTCTCTTACCACCGCGAACGGGTTTATGAGAACCCAGATCGTTTCACACAGACGCGGGAGGGTACCTTTTGCGTCAATGTCAGACGTCTAGGGGCGTGACAAATCGTCGGTATATTACGAGTTGGGATGAGAACGGGCTGCCCCCCCCGTCGGTCGTAGGTCTGGGCAGTGGCGCCTTAATGCACGGGCTTACCTGGGCTTCAGCCCGGGGCCTCGGCCAATCAGGGGCCTCTTAAAAATATATATATTTTAAAAAAAATGATAAACGTCCGTATTCGCGGTGTCATTTCGCGGTCCTGTTCTTAGCTGACAGGAGTGGCACCCGGTGTGGTCTTCTGCTGCTGTAGCCCATCCGCCTCAAGGTTCGACGTGTTGTGCGTTCAGAGATGCTCTTCTGCATACCTCTGTTGTAACGAGTGGTTATTTGAGTTACAGTTGCCTTTCTATCAGCTCGAACCAGTCTGGCCATTCTCCTCTGACCTCTAGCATCAACAAGGCATTTGCGCCCACAGAACTGCCGCTCACTGGATATTTTCTCTTTTTCGGACCATTCTCTGTAAACCCTAGAGATGGTTGTGCGTGAAAATCCCAGTAGATCAGCAGTCTCTGAAATACTCAGACCAGCCCGTCTGGCACCAACAACCATGCCACGTTCAAAGTCACTTAAATCACCTTTCTTCCCCATTCTGATGCTCGGTTTGAACTGCAGCAGATCGTCCTGACCATGTCTACATGCCTAAATGCATTGAGTTGCTGCCATGTGATTGGCTGATTAGAAATTTGCGTTAACGAGCAGTTGGACAGGTGTACCTAATAACGTGGCCGGTGAGTGTATATATACTGTATATATATAAGCATAGAAAAATTATAAGAAATTAGAAAATAAGAAGTACGTAAAAATATGTGCATTATACTACAATCTTATACTGTTATAATCCCCCTGCCCCCCGTGGGTTCATTAAGTACCCTAAAATAATCGATTATCACCTAATCCAGTCAAGTTTGTATATATAATCTAATCTGATGTGTGTTTTACCTGCTGCATGCACAGAGTCCAGCTCTCTCCAGCCCATCCTTTACCCAACCTAATCTAACCTAATGTAATCCACAGGGGTTAAAGCAAAAAAAAAACCTGAGCCTGAACTTATTTTTTATGTGGGTGGTGGTGGGTGGTGCGTGGTGGTGGTAGGGGGGTCATCGTGTGGCGTGGACCAGAGGAGGCTCTGCCATTGAGGAAACGGAGGAAGGCCCTCCCCAAACTTTCTGAGAAAAATAAATAAATAATTGAACTGGCTAAACTCCTTTACAAATGCTGTTTAATATCAGTATTTAATACTATGCATATACACAATTCATTTCCCTGAGTTAAAATAACATCAGCACCCCCTATCGTAACCAGACATTAGTATTCAGAGTCGCGCTTTTGTTTACACACATTTGATTGGCTGAGCAGCGTCACGTGGGACGCTTCACTCGCATGCAATTGGTCTGTAAGGTCCACTAAGCAAATGTCGTAGAAAGACTAGAAATGCTGCGCTGGTTAAAATAGAAGCGCCCCGTCATAATGTAGAATCCCTCAATAGTTTATTGATTATAGGTCTGGGTCCGCATAGGACGGCGTCTGGGTCCGGACCCGGACCGCAGTCCGCCTGTTAGTGACTTCAGCGCTAGACTTTTCACCGGACTTTTTCATCATGCACTCGTCATGCAAAAGCCCGGTGATTTTTCAAGTGCCGGTATAATTTGGTTATGTTTCCGCTGGATGTTGCAACTTTAGCGCGACGGGTCACAGTACCTGTTTCTGGTGCACGTCTGCAGCCTCAAAACCGAAATACTCACAAATGACCGACGTGCTATTTTACGGAATGCAGGCTATGTGTAAAATAGTTGGCACAACAGATCTCGGGTCAGTCAGGAAAACCGCGGCTTTGGCGATCATGTGATCACGTTGTCTGAAATCGCAATTTCGATCAGAAAACGATAAATCGTTCAGCTTTAATTGGCAGATGAACGCATTCACTCGAAATCTATAGGGATGATATGGAAAGGTTTTTTTTAAATATAAGACTTATTTTCACAGCCAGACGCTGCACGCCGGAAATCCGGCACGGTGCCGGAAAACTTTAATCCCTGAATCCAACCTAATCTAATGTAATCCAACCTAATCTAATGTAATCCAACCTAATCTAATATAATCTAACCTAATCTAACAATCTAACCTAACCCAACCAAATGTAATCTAATCTAACCTGATGTGTGTATGCGTGTTACCTGCTGCATGCGGAGAGAGTCCAGCTCTCTCTCCAGCCGCGTTCGCAGGCGGTGCTCCAGCTGCTCCCTCTTCTCACACGCCGCCTGCAGCTGGGCCAGCGCCTGCTGCATGCGCTCCACCTTCTCCACATATACCTGCTTCTTCTTCAGCTACACACACACACACACACACACACACACACACACACACACACACACACACACACACACACACACACACACACACACACACACACACACACACACACACACACACACACACACACACTCTGAAAAACCTATTTCTGATACCAGGTGTTTAAATAAGGTCAATGATAAAAATAAATATATAGTTACTGAAGGGTGAAATTGTTTAGATCTTGTGATGTGGTCAAGGATGGGGGATGAGAATAAGAAGAAGAGAAAGGAAGAGAGGGAAAGAGATCCTCGGATGTGCCAGCCCTGATCGTCGTCACCAAGGCGATATAAGCGTATGAGCACAGAACATTTAGCTTAAACTAATAAACTCTTCATATCATGTGCAGCGATGCCTTCCATTACTTGAATTACTGTCAGTTTTTATTACTTCTGCTGATTAGATTTGAGGCTTAAAGAGAGCCTCATGTTTACAATGTCAGGAGTCTTCTTTTCCCTCCAGCTCAACCCTGTTCGTATTGAATAGAGATAAGAATATACTTCCTCATTCCTTCTTGTGGCCTCTGCCTCGTGCTTTCAGGTATCTTTATACAAACAACCCCAGGAGAAATTTTCTGGCAAAATACCCTTTTACTACTACATAAATGGTTTTACGCCTACATAAATACCAATATTATTTAAAAGGAATTGTATGTGCCAAAAAGGCACAGCACAGCTGTGTTGTAAATATTTTAAGCAAAGACCAAACATTATTAAAAGGGTAAGTAAACCTTCGCCTACAAGTTTAAAAAAATGCATCAAGGTTTTAGAAAAAACTGCCACATTGGGTTCCATAGGAGCAAGTGTGAGGGGCGTTGTCAAACGTCGAAACGCACGTCATTATTTACTTCAAGTCCCCCTCTTATTTAGTTCCATGACCGTGACCTCACTTCCTCCTTGCGTTTGACTACTTTGGGCTACATAGTTAAAAGGTGCTGACCCAGTATGGGCAAGCGGGGTGATCTTACCTCCTCCTCCAGTTTGACTACTTTGGCCTGGGCGTTGTTGAGTGCTTGGTCTCGGATCTCGATGTGTCTCCGCTGGTCCTCGGTGGTGGAGCGCAGAGCGTTCATCTCCATCTCCAGCTTCTCCTTCTCCCGCACCGCCTCCTTATCTACACACACACACACACACACACACAATGTAAACATGCAACAATGCACACGTGTGAATATATAAACACGTGAATACACATATATGCTTGGTGTGTGCGCGTGTGTGTGGTACTCACTCTGTGCGTGCAGCTGAGAAATGGTTTTGCGGTTGTCCTCTGATCCCTCACACTCTTTAGCAGCTAGCTGCTTGTTAGCGGTCTCCATGCGCTCTACACAACATTAAAAACAAAATATAGGACATGTCAGACAATAGCAACATCCCAGCACCACACAACAACAACACACCAATTGCTATAGCGTCTTTCCAATGGAAAGACGCCATAGGACAATCACAGTGAGTCAACCAGTCTTGGTCACTGGGAGCTTCCCATTCCAACCACAGCCATCTACAGTTGGACAATATGAGATAACAGTAGCAGGGGTTAAAGCAAAAAAAAATCATCTGACTGAAAATTTATTTAGGTATCACTTTGGGTCATGGCCGCATACTGCCTCGATGGTAACACTTTACAATAAGGTACGCAAAACGCGGGTAGTTACTGAGGAACGAATGAGTAACGAATGATGAACGACCAGGGCCCTAACTGGGGCCCTAACTGGGGCCCTAACTGGGCCCAAACTGGGGCCCTAACTGGGCCCTAAGTGACAGTTACTCAGTAACTACTGAGGAATTACTGGTAAACAGACTAGGGGACTACTGTATTCGTTACTGAGTAACTGTCACTTAGGGCCCCAGTTAGGGTTCCAGTTAGGGCCCCAGTTAGGGTTCCAGTTAGGGCCCTGGTTGTTCATCATTCGTTACTCAGTAACGAATACAGTAGTCCCCTAGTCTGTTTACCAGTAACTCCTCAGTAGTTACTGAGTAACTGTCACTTAGGGCCCAGTTAGGGCCCCGTTAGGGCCCCAGTTAGGGCCCCAGTCGTTCATCATTCGTTACTCATTCGTTCCTCAGTAACTACCCATGTTTTTGTGTACCTTATTGTAAAGTGTTACCGCCTCGATATTTAAACACCACGTGGTCCATTATCCCTTCTAGTTCAAAGCCAGGGCATGAAACCAGTATTTTATTTATATATATATATATATATATATATATATATATAGGCCATCAAAAGTGCAGTAAAAGCAGTAAAAGTGGGCATTAAACTGTATAACTGTTTTGAAAAAAAGGGGGAAAAAGGCCGACATATGCCGACACAATTTGCAGCCGGCGCTCGGAAAAGATGAGCCACACATTTAGAAACAATTGCATGAACTATCTAAAAGAAATACCTTAGTCAGAAAACATATATGAGGCTGAACTTTTTGTTAAAATGTCACAGTTATGGAAATATTGAAAATGTTGGAGCGGCTGGCTTGACCACGCGAACCGAGAGACGGCTGTCTTGACCGCAGTACGCGATCGGTCATTAATCAATAATCCTATTTAACCGTATAACTGCACACAACTTTATTTAAAAGCAATCAAATGTAAAACATGTGTGTTGGTATGTGGTGTCCGGTGCGTGTGGATGTGCGGCTCCTCCGGCGGAGCGGTTATGTTAATAGCGGAGTCCGGGAGGGTTCACCTTCACGGCGTAGTTACGAGGGATGTGCGACTATCGGCTTAAACAATACTAAAGTGTTTTTTAAAGTTAGAAAGATATTAGATATTCAACCGATATTCACGCTCCGAATTACAGCGATCAGACACGGGGAACTAAAGCCGCGATCACCGGGCACCGCTTCAAGACTCACAGCAACACAACGTCCTTTTGATCGATAACAATATAAATTGATCGACACATTTCTTAACCCGATCATCGATTCATTATGCCCATCCCTAGTAGCAACACTTCTTTCTACTTTTGAAATAAAAAAAATAAACATTTTGGTCATACCTGATCGAGGAGCATCTCAAAGTGCATAAAAACAAACTAGTGCACATTAGTAGTAACGTTTGTTGTTTTCTGTAGCTCTCTCTTGGGCTGTGCATGAACGTACCATTGTAGTAGGCTACAGCTCCGTACGATGCGCCAAACTGCGCGTTTGCACGGGTCCCTCTCCTGAGATCCCTCTGGAAAGTTTGCGCGGAAAGTCGGGTGTTTCTCAACGTGGTGCCTCCGCACGCTGTAGTCTTTCAGAACCGCGACACACTCATTACAAATTAAACACATCGGTTTGGCATTTAAACTTGGCGGTAACATAAATAAATATTTATCCGTCTAGGCGGGGTTAAACCGACGGTTTTCATTTTCAATTGTACGTTTCTGCTTTGAGAAAAACGTGTAGTTTTCTACTACCGGCGACTACTAGAGCTACCACTTCTGTCAACAAAAACGCACGGACTGGGTTGAATGTTGCTAGGATACGTGGAGTGTTGCATTCATGGTCTGTACTACTGTAGGAATTTTTAAAGGCTCTCAAAATGCTTATTTTTTCTTTATATGCGGTTCTCACTCTGCCTTTCTGGTGGGACCACGGGAGAGCCGAGTTGACGGATTTCCGTCATAGCGACGGAGAACTTTAACCCCTGCAGTAGACTTCCACTGGGTTCACTGGGAGCTTCTCAGTACACCCACCACACCACAGACGTCTACTGCAGCTAGAAGGTGATCAGCGTGTTTATCATGAAAGGGAGGACTCTCCAACATCCATCGCCTCCACAGATGTTCCTGGGGTACTTGTATTTCAATCGGTCTCTACCTTCTAGCCATCCATACTGCCAAAAAGACAACCTCAATCACCAGCCATACAATATTCAACAAGATACAACACAAAAATAACTCTTAAGCGGGCAACATACTTCAAAAGAAGTTGATTTTATTTCGGCTGACCGAGACCAAAGAAGTCCAAACTTTAATCTTTGTGGGGTCTCCATGGAGACCGGGGAATCGGGGGAATTGGGGAATCAGATCAAAATAAATCACGCCCGCCTTGCTTTTCTTACTAATCATCGCACACAATGTTTGCATTGCAGCCATCTGCTGAGATTTCAAAGGGTTTTCAAAATCTTAAGGTGCACGATGTGCCGAAAAAAAGAAGGTATGCATTTGTTTTCTCCGCAGTCGCGTCATTTTGTTCTTACGTCCTTAACGAATGTATTTTCCGCATGAAGTACGCCAACCGCTTTAAGCATCCCCTGTTCTGTAAGTAGTGGGCTTTTTGCCAGCAGCACGACAACAATAGAGTGTTTCTGGACGCAGAGACATACCGCGAAGGTCCCGGTTGAAGTCGTGGAGCCTGCGGACCTCCAGCTCCAGCTTGTTCCTCATGGTCTTCTCCAGGGCCTCCCGCTTGGAGGAGGTCTTGGCCAGGTTCTCGTAGGCCTCCGACACCAGCTGGGTCTCCGTCTCCAGCTGGGGGGAGGGGGGGAGCATGAGGCGTGGTATTGCGTGTCGCAGTTTGTTTACAGTGACATGTTCTCATTAAGTATGACATATTTTTGTTTAATTCTCTTCTGATCTGGCAGTGATAGAACATTTGAACCCTGCTAAGTAACATCTGGGGGTAGTACATCTGATATGGTATTTTAACTGACCATTTACAATTATGACAACACACCAAAGTACAATTGGGTAGGACTAGGGAGGTAGGTTAAAATACAACCTACAATATACGTGTGAAGTGGTTGCTCATCTAACAAAGTCTGTCAATATGCTTGGTGCTTCTATTGGTAAATGACTCAAATATCATTACAATCTATCAGTATGTAGATGTATGGAAAAGGGGAGGTACAAATCTAATTTTAAAGAATAAGACTGCCTTAAATCTTTGCTTTTCTTTTTGTTATCTTTTTTTCTACTGCTTACAAGAATCATCTGACTAAGCATCACATTTTAACAGGAATGCTGACATGATAACGTATCCGTTACTGCTGACGTGTGTCCACGTTTGTGTACATTTGACTACATGGATATTACATTATTAAGACATATATAGACATTTGGACTGATAAGAGGACACAAGTTTAGGCAGTTCAATGATAAGGCATGACCAACTGCATAATGATCATGAGAATGCAACAATGAATGGTTGTCTTTTTTGAACTAACTTGATTAAAAGTAAATGCCATCATAATGCAGAATGATTTAAGTTGAGTTGTTTTTACCTGACTTTAATATCCTCAGTTATTTTCATAATCTTTGTTCTTAACTACTTGCTCTTGAAAACCACTGGTAGTAGATAGTAGTAGTTCTCACATTACATTGGTAAGGAGTATTTGTCCACATTGGGTGGACAAATTCTATGTTTACAAAGTAAAAGTCCTGCCATTTTGGTTGTTTTACTCATGCAGCAGCAGGCCAGCCCATTTCAACACATACCTCTGGGTTGTGTTGGTGAGCCAAATCCAGATTACTGAGGTGGACTTTTACTTTCTAAACCAAAAAGTCCCAACTATGAACTTTTACACAGTTATGGATTACCCATTTGCCTTCCACAGGAAATAATAAAATACACCTTTATTCACCTTATAAAGGCAACAAACACAAAACTGAACTGTAACTTGCACTAAAAAAGACGCACTCGTAAAACAGCAAGAGGTAGTTTGGTTTCTACCTTGTGCAGCTTGGAAACCTTCTCTCTGAACACCTCCATCTCCTGCCTCAGCATCTTATTCTCCTCCGTCAGCATGTCCACCATCTGGTGGGCGCGGGCCATCATGGCGAACTGCTCCCCCTGCAGGTGGTACTGGGAATGGGGGTGGGGGAAGTGCCCGGCCTGGACTGGCTGCTGCAGCTGCGGCTGGGGGGGTGGGGGGGTCTGGAACTGTTGATGATGCTGCTGTTGTTGTTGCTGCTGTAGATGCTGCTGTTGTTGTTGTTGTTGCTGCTGCTGCTGCTGTTGTTGATGTTGTTGTTGTTGCTGCTGTTGTTGATGTTGTTGTTGTTGTTGATGGTGGAGTTGTAGTTGTTGTTGCTGTTGTTGGTGGTGTTGCTGTTGTTGGTGTTGGTGTTGCTGTTGCTGTTGTTGTTGTTGTTGGTAGTGGTGGTGCTGTTGCTGTGGGTGCATCCTGTGTGTGGAGCCATAGGGGTCCTGCGATAGGACCTGGGCTCTCTGGGGCGGAGGGCCGAACATGTGCTCCCCTTGCTGCTGGTGGGGGGGCCCGCGGGGTCCCATGCCGGGGTAGAGCTCGCCCTGACTTTGAGGGTGGGCGATATGCGAGGGGTGGGGGGAGTAGGAGGAGCTGAGCAGGCTGCTGAGGGTAGACGACTGAGTCCGGGACAGGGAGCCCACCGAGGTGACGGAGGAGGTGGGGCTGTGGTGGTGCAGTGTCCGCTGGGAATGGACCGAGCCGTCTTTACTGGACCTAGTGGAGGTCAGACAGGAAGCAATAAGGCCACAGTCATATCTCAATGAACACAACCTAAATCATTTGGATACAGTCAAACGTAAAATTACATTTGTGTGAATCATATTTTCATTTCTTTGAAGAATGTCTTAAAAGTACCCACGTCATCCATAGCATATTTAGCAATTTCGGCTAATCTTGGCACTCTTGATATTCCCATAGATGCTTACATCACAGTAAATCCAGACCAATGTGTTTTTGAACACACTTTAGATGGCGGTAAACGCACAAAAAAAAGGTTAAAGTGTAGTTACACTTTTGAAACCCCTTTCCTGATAACTTGTGACCAGTGTGTCGTCGAGATCAGATCAGATTTCGAGGTTCTGGGTGAGCTGGAAAAACACAAGCCAGCCTTTGAAGGACATTGTGGCAGTATGGAGCATGCTGCTGCTTGTCACGTATTGATGACTAAAGCAGCCATGGTGACGGTTGATTAGCTAACCCAGGTAAGACTCAGGTCTGGGCTGAAACAGGTCGGACAGGCTCTGTTCCTGCCATGCCATCGCCGGCCGAGGCTGCTAGCCAAACGTTAACGCTGCTTAGAACCACACCACACAGCTCCATTGAGCTGCACCATGTTGACATAGCTAGGGTTAGACATATAAAGCTCTAGAGCCAGCTTTGTCAGGAAAACAGTGGGCGGTACGTTCACAATAATTGTGTGTGTGCAGCCATGACCAATAGACGTCAAAAGTATTGTTTTTTTAATCATATATACATTTCAACCGAAAGGTGGTGCTCCTTGGTGCTTTAACATATCCCGTATTCTTTTTCCTGTCCTTTACAATCTATAGATACACAAACATTGGTCAGTCTCAATGTAAATTGGGATGTACATTTTAAATTACACCAAGAAGAAGGCACAGCACAACAGCAACCCCGCTATTTATTTATGTATTTATTGGGGTGGCGCTGCTGCCTCACAGTAAGAAGGTCCTGGGTTCCAACTCCACTGATGTGGAGTTTGTATGTTCTCCCCATGTTCATGTGAGCTTCCTCCCACACCACTAAACATGCAATGACTACTCCTGCTGCCCATAACCAAGACAAATTAACACTCCTGCTGCCCATAACCAAGACAAATTAACACTCCTGCTGCCCATAACCAAGACAAGTTAACACTCCTGCTGCCCATAACCAAGACAAGTTAACACTCCTGCTGCCCATAACCAAGACAAGTTAACACTCCTGCTGTCTATAACCAAGACAAGTTAACAGTCCTGCTGCCCATAACCAAGACTAGTTAACACTCCTGCTGCCCATAACCAAGACTAGTTAACACTCCTGCTGCCCATGACCAAGACTAGTTAACACTCCTGCTGCCCATAACCAAGACTAGTTAACACTCCTGCTGCCCATAACCAAGACAAATTAACACTCCTGCTGCCCATAACCAAGACAAGTTAACACTCCTGCTGCCCATAACCAAGACTAGTTAACACTCCTGCTGCCCATAACCAAGACTAGTTAACACTCCTGCTGCTCATAACCAAGACTAGTTAACACTCCTGCTGCCCATAACCAAGACTAGTTAACACTCCTGCTGCCCATAACCAAGACTAGTTAACACTCCTGCTGCCCATAACCAAGACTAGTTAACACTCCTGCTGCCTATAACCAAGGGCAGCATTCTCTGAATGAGTTCAATTCAGAGAATGAATTTCCCCATGGGGATTTATAAAGTATATCATCATCATCATCATCATCATCATCATCATCATCATTATCATTTCTGGCCACAATTTGAAAATGCTCTTTGGGGTGAGAGCCAAACAGGCGAGCTACTGTGGTCTTTGATAAGAGTGTAAACTTTCTTTCCTTTGATACAAGAGTGTAAACTTTCTTCCCATTAAGAGTGTAAACTTTCTTTCCTTTAATAAAAGAGTATGAACTTGTCTTTCGTTTAAGAGTGTAAACTTTCTTTCGTTTAAGAGTGTAAACTTTCTTTCCTTTAACTGTACGTTCACACCAAAAGCGTCTTGCGCTGCAAAGACGCCGGAAGTCATTCACTTTCTATGGGCAAGAGCGTCCAAAGCGTCACAAGCGTCCAACGCTTCCAGCGTCAAAAGTTGAGCGTCCAGAGCGTCAAAAAATAGTTGAAGACAGTTTAACTTTATGCAAATGACTATGACGCGTTTCAGCGGCAAAAACTGACAGCCAATCTGAATGTAGACGCTCTCCATTTGGGTGGGTCCCGGGGAACACCGGCACTTTGGTTCCTACTGTACTTTGTTGGTTCCTACTGTAAAATGTCGACGGAAAAGATAATCACGGCTGTGGCGGGGCACCCGGTGTTGTACGATCCAAGTCTTTTTTATTTCAGAGACAATACCGTAATAATCAGCTTAATTATCATTTTTACAAACACACGCACGAAGCGGGCCGCCCATTAACGGCATGGACCAAGCGGTTCTGGACCAGGTAGGAGACATTGGACACTTAATCGTATTTACCGTATAACTGCACACAACTTTATTAAAAGCAATCAAATGTAAAACATGTGTGTGTGTATTGTGGTGTCCGGTGCGTGTGGATGTGGCTCCTCCGGCGGAGCGGTTCATGTTAATAGCGGAGTCCGGGAGGGTTCACCTTCACGGCGTAGTTACGAGGGATGTGCGACTATCGTTTATCCAACAAGCAAAACCGTCTCTGCAATATGGCCAAAGTGTGTGGGAGTTCACTCTTTGATATGGCTGTCTAAAAGCATACGGCTCCTTTAAATGCGTCTGCATAATTTAATTGTACGTCATTGAGCGTCTTGAGCGTCAAAAGCGAACAAAAATATTCGCAGCGAATCTTTTTGAGCGTCAAAGCGTCTTTGCAGCGCAAGACGCTTTTGGTGTGAACGTACAGTAAGAGTGCAAACCTTCTTTCCTTTAATACAAGAGTGTAAACTTTCTTGCCTTTGATACAAGAGTGTAAACTTTCTTGCCTTTAATACAAGAGTGTAAACTTTCTTGCCTTTGCTACAAGAGTGTTAACTTTCTAGCAACACACTTAATTTCACCAACTTTGTACTTGTTGAACAATGTTGTTTATGTGCTACAACTGTAGGACTTTTGCTGTCGTCTCTAAAGCCATAAAATGTTGCGAAACAAACTTTTGACATTGGCAGATATAAACATGAATTCTAGCAGCTAATCCCTTGTTGTGACTATATGACGTTGTGAGCACAGCGGCTTCGGATAGAGAGCTGTCAATCAAGCTCACTCATTCCAATATTCTGCCTCGACAAGCCAGTACCAAGAAAAGCTCTGTTGGGCCACTTTAGCCGTTTTCAAGCAGTAGTAAATACTGTTTATGTTAAAACTTTGGTGCTTAAAAACAGCCCCAAACTTAGAACTCACAAACCCTTTTATGTTCTCTGGGGCTTTAGCCTTCTTTTTTTTTTAGCTAAAAAAAAAAAAAGAAGACACTTTTTATCTTATCTGCGTGCCGTTTTGCTGATCTGCTTCTCGAATGTTTTGTTTGCTCACCTCACAAGACATTCAAATGAATCATTCATCAACAATGGCGGTATGCTTGATGTGCGTTTTCAGTCTCAATCGAGGGTGACGTGTTTAGTTCCCACATGATTATCACCTTCGCTTTTCTTTTTTTCTGGGCCAAAATAACAATTGAGAACAAAATAGTTGATTTCTGGTGTTGAGATAGTCAAGTAGCATTCAACCTTGTTCTGTTAAACTTATATAAATATACAAACATTAAAGATCAACTGTACCTTGAGCTCCCAAAGCATCTTTAAAACAAGCTGGGCTTCGCTTCACATAGTTAGGCACAGCAACGAAACGGACATCTAGTTCAGAAATTCATGAATGATGAATGGATGAATTGTTCTGTGGGAATTATCTTTACAACCGTTTCACAAAGACACTTATCTGATTATTGCAGCAGTAGGAGCCACAGATCCAGCTGGACATAATATATCTGCATTTGTCTATTCCAGTCTTATTAGATAGCATGTGCACACACACGTGT
Source organism: Merluccius polli (assembly GCA_030340625.1). NCBI lineage: Eukaryota > Metazoa > Chordata > Actinopteri > Gadiformes > Merlucciidae > Merluccius > Merluccius polli. The sequence continues at coordinate 94,303 of JAOPHQ010004603.1, read as the reverse complement.
ATATGTATATGCACGTGACTCTTGGCCTCAGATATTGCATACGGTTTTAAAAAGGATACAAGGACACTGCAGATCACAGAGCAGGCTTGACTAATTGCATAATGATCATGCGAACGCAATGATCAATGTGTGTTTTTGTTGAACCGATTTGAACTACAGCTCAGAACTCTGCTTGCTCTGACCTGAGAGAATGCATCTCTCTTCCAAAGGTGGACAATTCTAGGTTTAGAAAGTGAAAGCCCTGCAGAATTGTTGTTGCACCAGGCCAGCCGATTTCACTGATATGTTGTTACTTGGTTAACAGAATCCAAAATGGTTGGCAAATTCAGGACGTTTTATTCCTCAATCTAGAAATTCCTCTACACAACTGTTCAACTTGCAGAGCCAGTCTGACGCAACACATTTTTGGATTAAGAAAAACTCCCAAATTCAGAGTCAGCAATTTGATTGGATGCGCATTTCCAAAAAGCAGAAATGGAAACAGGTTAGTCATCCATCCAAGTGGAAACAGACTCCACCTTCAGTTCAAGTTTCGTGGCGTGTACTCATAGGTATGACGAGTGCGCACTGTGTCTCTGCTATTTACTGTCCAACTGTAGGACTGGAGTTCCCCTCTGCTAGAGATTACACAATAACGTTTTTATTGTTTAACCCTCATGTCAGTCACCACGCTTAAACAGATTGGACACCAGAACAGGCTTTTAAGTTGTACATTTAGCTATGGTTTTATTAGATATGGCTCATCGTTAATTAACATAATTATTAAACTTGAATCCAAAGTATGTTAGATTTGAGTTATTTTTTGTTTTTCCATGAATGCTGATTGATCACAGAGTACCAAGATCAGAAAAGCACCAATGCATTTGTTACAGGATACAACGGTGAAGGAAGGTGGCAAGTTGTAGCAAAGTATTTCAAGCAAGTAGCAAATTCAAGTATGTAGTTACTCTCCAAGTTCTCAATCATAAGACAGATTCCCTAATATTAATTCAAGTGGGTCGAATGGGGGGGGGGGGGGGCTTACCTGAAGGAGCCGTACTCGGGGGGAGGCTGGTATCGGACGTGGGGCACTTCCCGGGAGTGCTCGCGCACCCTCTGCTCCTGGTAGAAATGCCCCCCGGGCGGCTCCTGCTGCTTGGGGGGAGAGCCCATCCCCTTGAAGGGGTAGTCGGGCGGGGGGCCGCGGTGCTGGGGCTTGTAGTAGTCCCCCGGGGGCCCCGGCGGCGGCGGCTGCGGGGAGAGGGGGGCGCTGGTGACGGGCGCATGGGCCTTCACGCCGCTGGTCGCGAGCGACAGCTGCATGAGCCTCTCACTGAGGGAGCGCACGTGGCCCTGCTTCAGCTCCTTCAGCCCGTCATCCTGGTGCACCTTGCCTGCCCCACCAACCCGCTGCACGGTGGGCCGGCCCTCCGTGCGCACCTTGGCACCGGTCATCCCCGTCACGTAGAAGGCGGCGCCGACGGAGGCTGGGTGGGGCGGGGGCTGCTGCTGCTGCTGCTGGGGCGGCGGGGGAGGAGGGCCATGGCCGCGGAAGTACTGCGACTGGACCTTGGCCTCCTCGTAGGTGGGCAGGTCTTCGGGCCCCTGGCATTGGCCGCTCCCGCCGCTGCTGTTGGGCCCGCCGCCTCCCACACTCCCTCCTCCTCCGCCGCCGCCACCCCCCCTGGGGGAGGCCAGCTTTTCCATGCCGCTGTCGGTCTGTAGCTCCTGGCCCTGGGGCTCCTGCCGGGCGATGTGGGGCGTCACCGAGTGGTCGTCCACCGGACCCCCCTGAGCCGGGTACCCTGGCCCCGGGCCGGCACCTCCCTGCTGCTGCTGGAGCAGGTAGTTACGGCTCATCTGCTCCTGCAGGAGGCGCTGCAGGACGGTACTTCCTCCTCCACCTCCTCCTCCTCCTGCGCTGCTATTGGACGCTTCCTCGGCGGCAGCCCTCATCTCAGCCTCGCGCTGGCCACGCCCCTCATGGAAGGATAGGCTCCGCCCACGGTCTATATTCCCTGGGAAAGGAGGGGGAAGGGCAGAGACAATGGACAAGAGAAAAGAAAAGAGGGATGGAGGAGGAGGAAGAGGATAGATTTAAAAGTGGAGCTTATGAGGAAGGTGGAGATTAGAATATGGGCAACATATGAAAGAAAAACAGTGAAAAAGCGAATCATAAAAGTGAGTGAGAGACAAAGGGACAGAGGAAGAGAGAGAGTCAGAGAGAGAGAGTCAGAGATAACCAACACTGTCCGTCACAAATAACACACACACACACACGCACACACACACACACACACACACACACACACACACACACACACACACACACACACACACACACACACACACACACACACACACACACACACACACACACACACACACACACACACACACACACCTGCAGGGAACCACTGATGCATGATGGCAAAATGATACGACAAAGATGGTGGTAAAAAAGGACAAAAAGAGGGCCAACCAGCCTCAACACGACTTCATCAAAGTAGTTCAACCACCCGGCAGGAAAAAAAAGGAGCTCCCAACAAGTTTATCCACATCCAAATAAGGAATAGGATTGATCGTGACATGTTGTATGCACTCTTACTCTACACAGTGAGAACCAAACTTACTGGATGGACATGAAAGCGTTTCAGAGACAGTTAAGCTGTGTCCAACAACATGAACCAGCTTTGGAATTCTAATTAACTCACTGTTGCAACAGTTTGATTTCAACCTCTTGGTTTTAAGGAGTGCAACCGACCAACCCTTCCCTGTTACATGATTATGACACTTTGTGACTGGAGAGTATGACACTTTGTGAACGCAGAGTGCATATTTAGTCCATGTGTCAGAGGAATAACAGTCAGCGCAAATGATTGTCCAGCCCTAACCAAGAGACGACAAAAGATGTTTCTTAGAACTCAAGTGTTCGACTACAGTCTTAAACTTCACAGGCAGAACATGTTACAAAATGTCAGAACATGTTATAAAATGTCAACTCTCAAGTACATATTCAGTGAGTGACATTATAATGCCACGTGACTAGATGATTTTTTAACTGGATTGGAAAAACTATGAAAAAAAACTATGACAATGTGCATCAAGTATCATCTCTTGGTTTGTTACTATTAAACATTTCCCCAACACAGAAGAATAGGCAGCATGGGGCACACGATAGAGTAAGATAGAGAGCAGTGTGTTGTCAGTAAACATTCAAAGTCATCAAAGTGAAAGCCACTGGAAGCAGGCTAACTGTGAGCTACAATTCCAAATTGACCTACTCCTGAATGAGCCAATTAAACAATTAAAACACAACTACCTCCAGCAGGGGCAGCGGCATTAATTCATTCCTAAGATTTATGGAGTTAAATAAACTTAGGTTACAATAAATGGTTTTAATTTAATTAATTAGAATTTGGTTTCAGGAAATAAGTGCAATACATGTTCTCTTTATTAATGGCTGTAATTTGGATTGACGATTATTCTTGGCATCATTATTTTATTCTTTATATAACAAAATATTGCCTCTGGTCAATTTCAAACTAATATCAGCTGTTGGACAGTTTGGGGCCCCCTTTTGTGGCTTTCTTTTGACATGGTTGAAGGTTTCACCCCCGGAGATGGTCCCTGTCTACAGAAGAGAGGAGGAGGAGGTAGGCATTACATCTAGAGCTCTCTGTCATTCTTCTCATTCTCAACGAGGAAGATGCTTTTTTCCGAAACATCTGTTGGCAAATTGCATGACACAAGGGAAGAACCAGGACACATAGGTTAGCATGGACAGGGTAATACATCAATTACTCCATATATAGAATGAGAGAGAGAGAGAGAGAGAGAGAGAGAGAGAGAGAGAGAGAGAGAGAGAGAGAGAGAGAGAGAGAGAGAGAGAGAGAGAGAGAGAGAGACAGAGAGAGAGACAGAGAGAGACAGAGAGACAGAGAAAGCGAGACAGAGAGAGAATAAATACAGTCATAAAACTCATAACAGTAAAAGAATCCATAATTATCATCCGGATCCATTATTATACATATTTTGGTTGCATTATATTCTGATATAATTCATATAACATTTTTTCTTTCCTTCACATCATACTTATTGAGGTTTGACCTCGCCAAACAATTTTTTCTAACATTTCTAGAGCTCATGCTAACTTTGAAAAGAGCTGTGGTTAAAACCAACAAGCCTCCACACTGAGGCACACATTCCCCCAGCATAACATACTTCCACTGCCATATCCTGCAGTTCCTCCACAAAATCTTCTCTCTCTGACTCGCCCTCTGAAAGGCAGCCAGCAACAAGAGAGAAAGAGAGAGAGAGAGGGATAGAGAAAGGATGAGAATGAGAGGGAGAGAGAGAGAGGGGTGACATGATGGATGGTATTGTTTAGATGAGCAGACAGTGACTTATCATGTGTTTAAATAAGCACTGTGCATTCCTGCGAACGCCTCTCAAAAAGGTATATATATATTTAGATATATTTCACAACATATATACACACACACACACACACACACACAAAATTATGTTGCCATCTTGCTCCTTCTGTTCCCCTGCAACCCCCCCAGCTCCCCACCGAGGTCCACCTACCTGTGTAGTCTTTCTCTCCGGGGCCACTCAGTGGGGAAGGGGGTTGGTCATGGCTGGTGTGTCCGGGGTGCGGGTGGGGTGGCTGGGTGTGGGGGTGAGGGGGCTGGGGCAGAGCCTGGGGGGCGTCTGATCCTTGGTTCTGTTCCTCCTGGAGACTCAGCAGGCCCTCCAGCCGCTCCAGAAGGTAGAGACGCTGGTCCACGCCGCTCACGCCAAACCACTCTGGGCCAGAGGAGCAGAACAGGAGGTTAACATGATGAGGTTAGGAGGCATGTGGCGCTTTTTGCGTCGTGCAAGATTTATTTTGATTTTTTTAAAGCTGCATTAAAGCTGCATTAAACCTGCCGTGCCAAACTTTTGTCTACCCCTTCTAGCAGTGAGCATGCTTACGTCATAGGCTCTAGCGAAGTCTACTCTCGCTACTGTTGCGGCTGTAAACCAGTGGATACATTTTTTGAGTGTCACACAATGCCCCCCCCCCCCCCCCCCCCGAAATTAACTAATACTACTAATTTCAGAATCAGAATTTGATCTATTTGATCCAATTAACATTTGGAAAGTCTAGAAGAGCTGCACGATTAAATCATTTTATCCACATTGAAGTTAGCAGAGGGCTAACCGGAAGTTAGCCTGGTGCGTACGTTCTGCCCATAGAGCATGCTCTGCCCAACGCATTATGCACAGTATGCATTCATCTGGCCAACGCAGGAAAGTCGCCACAGACACCAGATTTAAGAACTCTGTATACTGTGAAATACAAAGAAATGTATCTGGCTTAATCAGCATTGTGTAAACTCGTTTGGCAAGGACTTGAATGTAACGGACGTTCATTTATATGTAAAAGTCCCAAACTATAGCTTTGAGTAGCTGTTTGAATGGCATTGAACAACAAACAAGTGTCCCTGTTGAGATCAGAGAGTAAAACTGATTTTAAAAAATGTGTGCAAAATGGCCACATCAAACGTGGCTTCATGTAATTATGTATGCATATAAAAAAAACATTTTTGGAACTTTGGTAAACTTTGACTCACAAATTGGCGACATCATCGGCAATATCAAACAGAGAGACAGACAGGGAACAATGGTGGACAGAGCACTCGCTCTTTCACGTTAATAGCCGTGTCTAACGCTGGTTTCTCGTATGTGTACGCGTACGTTCCAGTAACCATCTCCACACACAGACATGTTGTCAGTGCCGATAGATTCAACTATGTTTGAAGCGTTTTACATCGTTGCTTTGCATTACAGAACAGACTCATTAACGAGTCAACCTGACTGCGAACACACACACAGACACACAGACACACACACACACACACACACACACACACACACACACACACACACACACACACACAGGTCTAGCTTGTTTGAAAGATGGCAGCAGTGGTGCATAGAGCTGCATTCTTTCAACATTGTTTGAAATAATGCTTTCACCATTTGTAAAGAACTTTTAAAAATAATATGACTTCCTGTCAAACATCCCCTGGAGCCAGGGTGCGTGGGAAAAGGAAAACACAGAGCTCGTATTCTCTATCTGCTTTTCCCAGGAAGAGACGCACAGTCATTTGCAATGGGACGCCATTCTAGACTTATTTCAAGTTTCTAGAAAACCCTCTGAAGTTAGATTGGTTTGACTTAAACCCAGGGCACAATCCATTACTTCATCTTTATCAAACCAAAATTGACAATATTTATATTGTCAATTATAATATTTATATATAAGATTTTAGATCATTCACTTGAATAAAACCACCATAGGGATCTGTCTTAATCCAGCCAGGTACAATCTAGCCAGCATATTACAAATAATAACAAATAACTATCCAACACATTGTGTCATTAAAATGATTTGGGAAATGATTAAGCTCTGAAAAGAAATTACTTTCAGACATTTCAACATTTCCCCTTGATGTCACTGAGCTTACTCATCATTCAACGTGACATGTGACAACACAAACAATACTTATCTATCCTAACCGTTTCACATACCTCAACACAAATCACAGCCATTTTGAACTTTGCATAGGAGTGCTTGGAAACCAAATGCTTGCGGGAATCTGATCCATAAGGCAGGTCACACATGAGGGAAGCGGACAAACGGGTATATAAGAGAGATATCAAACCTGGATCCCCAACAGGAATGTGATTATTCCAGTTTTTGCAACTGTTGAGTGTTTACATCATTAGACACACCAACGTTCAGTTCCAATCCAGTTGAACAAATGCTAAGAGATCAGACATATAGAGGCAGGCAGACGGAGGCCTGGCAAGTAAACAGACTGGCAGGCAGGCAGACAGACAGACAGCAGACAAGCAGGCAGACAGACAAACAGGCAGACATTTCAGTCAACAAACAGTTGACCCACGAACCCTACAGATAAGTTCCTGCCTCAAAAACTGTCCTTCAAACGTCGTCTCTAATAGACATAAACAAAACAATTTTTAATAGTTAGTCCAGCACTTTTCCTATTTCCTACCTGTTACTTTGTTAGGGAATTTTATCCACAATCCTTAAAAACACAGCACACCAAGGACAAAACCCTGAGAAGAATCCCAATCAAAATCCTCCTCCCTTCCCAGCCTACGAGCAAAGCACAACTGCAGTCTCCGTGACTCGTCTGCTCCTCACACCCCCTCCCAGACAGGTGGAGAGGGAGGAGCAGAGGGGTGCGGCACAGAGAGACAGGTGAATCTGGACTCCGTCCACAACTGAGCCCCGCCCACATACCTGCTCATTGTCGTCACAGTGCCCAACTTCCCTTATTTTTTGGTTCCTCAAACGGAAACATTTCACACGCACAAGCACCCATGCACGCGCTGATGCACACAAATCATGACTTGGCTCTTGTCTGAGTTTTCAACTTTTCAGGCAGCCAGTGAATTGCTTTCTTTAGGTAAAATGATTACGTCTCATTAAGCTTGTATGATTTCTCCCAGTGCAAATGTCAGACACTGCCCAGTTTTACCGGCCAATAAAGCCTTTTTCCAATTCTCTGGCCTTCTTGTTCGAGGTGCCCCTCTGGATCAACCAAATAAATACATTAACATTATTAAAAATGTAATTCTGTTGTAGAACATTTGGAAATCTATGTAGCTAACATATATGAACATTTGTAGAGACTAAGTGGTAACTAACCGAGAAACACCAATTCTGAAATATACCCTGCTTTCAGAAATGCGTTTGTTAATAGTTGTTATGATCCCATATAAACATGTACATTTATTTTTATATAATTACACATTTTTGCTTGCCTGAGGAAAGCAATGTATTCTCATAAGTCAAGTTTTAAGTCATGTTCATTACTGGAAAACGATACCAAAACTGGACAATACTTTCTAAACTCAGCCACAAAAGGTCAACCTGGGGAAAGGAAGAGGACTTGAGAATTAACACATCAAATGCTAAATGGGTAGCAGTGTAACATACACCGGATGTGCAGACATCAAATTAAATCAAAATATCAAATATGTTAAGTGTCAATGACTAAGGTAAAAGTCCAAGGTCTAAAAACAAAACATAAAAAAAATATATAAATGAATGAATAAATAAATAGTGATGATGAATTACTTAGAATAATTAGAATAATCATGAAAAAATACAAATGCATAGTGAGTTTACCAGCAATCGTGGGATGCATAAGAGGTGATGAATAAGAGTTTTTACAGGCATGCTTTTTACAGACATGTTGTCAGTGCCGATAGATTCAAAGCAACCATGAAGCGTTTTACATCGTTGCTTTGCATTACAGAGGAGACTCGTTAGCGAGTCAACCTGACTGTGAACACACACACACACACACCTGAGACACAGCACAGTCAGACACACTTGATTCACCCATGCCAGCAGAACCCACCATATAGAGACAAACCATGAATTCAGACTAGGGCTGCAACAATTAGTCGATTCATCAATTAGTGAATTGACAAAAAAATTATAAAAATTATATTTTGATAATCAACTAATCTTTTGGGTAATTTATCAATTTGCTGCTTGATGGAGGGACCAGCGACAGCAGAGCGAAACAAAAAGTTGAGGGTAATTCAGCTTTATGCAAATGTTCAGTGCCGCAGGGTTTGCCGACTACCAAATACAAAAATGTGGAATCTTCACGAAAAGGGACATTACATATAAAAATAAATGACTGTCTCTGAATATTTATGAAACAAGTCCAATGTTTATATAGTTTTGTTTAAATGGCCACACAGTCACAGTAGCCTACATTTCCTGCGTGTCCGACATGCTTGGCCGATGGGAAGGGCAAGCGACTCGGCTACAGTCAGCTCCAAAACCTCTGGCGGTTCGACACTCGGACGCATCTTTTCAGTGAACACAGGTATTCATGAAGAGAAAGACGTTTCACCTCTCCTCAGTTCACGTTTACTACCGTGGCTGCTTTCCTACTGTGACCTTGCTGCAGTCACCAGGATGTTCCCCAGGGTCCACTGCCATTGGTGCTCAACTCGCACGTTTGAAATAATCCGTGAGATTTAGCGGTGGTGGTCCACATAAAAGTAAGGTTTCACATCATGTTATATGCTAATATAACCCTAACTCGGGACTCAACACTACTGTGCCATCAATGCATCCCTAAACACTGTTCCATCGGACCCTGAGGCTGGCCCACATAAACAGCAAGGACAGCGGAAACTCCGGGAATAAAAGGGGGCTCAGGATGAGAACAACAGCTAAACCAAAATCAGATGTGGGTTGTTGTTAGTGATTCCAAGTATCTAGGAAGGACTCAGGGTATTGTGAAGCGGATATAGTGTTACAAGGAGTGGCGGTGAAGCATCGCTTGGGAGTCCAGAGAGACCTTTGGCCACGGGATTGAGTTTGGGTGTAAATACTACGCGGCCCTAGCAACCACCGCCGCCGCCAGAGGGAGGGACGGACTCTGACGAGGGGAAGGGAGGTGGCGTCAAGGGTGATGTCGCGCCGACGCATTTTTTGTTAATTATTGGGTTACTCTACAATATGATATACTGGGTTGTTATACTGGTTTGAAACAACCACAGAAAAAGGTATGACACTTGGGAGGAAACTGACGGATGTCCTTTGTCCAACCCATAAGGTTTGGACAAAGGGTTCTTGCTCAAAGGCACCGTGTTAGTACATGCCGATCATCTTGGAACCTGCCACGTTCTGGACACAAGCATGTAGATCAAAACTGATGACCTAATGACCTAAGGGACTCCTCCATGTTGCTAGGTGACTGAGGGATCCGACCATTTAGTCACTCCTGGCTTGTTAAGACCCCAGCCTGCTACCCTCATCACCATGGAAACCAAGAATTTCCTTTAATTAGCAAACTCCCCATCCTCCTTACACACACACATTACAGATGGACACTGCATGCATGCATGCATGCATGCATGTGCGCGCATGCACACGCACACACCTCAGAGGGATCACCGTGACGACCCTTGGATATTCCAGAGATGTAGCCATGGAAGGAGAGTGTAAAGACCCCTACTATGCCATAAGGCATATAAAACAATATGAAGAAGATTTGCTGCATATACCTTCAGAAATACTAATATCTGGTTGCTTTTTGTTGTCTGCTTTGCAAGCAGACAACTGCCATTATCAGGCCCCAACTGCCATGACGTCAAAAAAAAAAAGCATAAAAATGTGGCCTTCAGAGAAAGCAACTTTTCCGATTGTCTATCTCTCACCGTCAACAGTCAACCTCATCACTAGTGTCACGGTGTTGCGTTACGGTTCATTATACAAACTATTCAGATCCGTTGGAAGAGAACATTAAAAAGTGCAAAGCAGTAAGTAGAACAGGCCGGAGTAAGGCTGTCAGAGGAGAGAAGACAAATTATAAACACAGGAACACACACACACACACACACACACACACACACACACACACACACACACACACACACACACACACACACACACACACACACACACACTATAGAAACATGTTCCACTGGGGCAAAAACAGAGGGAAGAAAAATGTAGTGAAGGTCACAGGAAAGAGAACAAGGAGAGCAGGAATGTGGAACAGAGATAGAGAATCGAAAGCAAGAGAAAAAAGAAGAGCGCAAAACCGACATGAGAAGTAGAAAACATAAAACGGGGAACAGGAGCGCCGAACAGCGAAGCAGACCAGGAGGTGAAGGGAAAACTAAGGCACACGTGTCCGGACACCAGCAGGAAATGCAACATTCCTTTCTGGAATAGCCCCCCCCCCCCCCCCCCCCCCTCCGTCTCTCCTGAGGTCCCCTCCACCAACTCACCCCCGCCCCTCTCCTTCCTGGAGAATTAACTTTCTGAAGGGAAATGTGTGTGTGTGTGTGTGTGTGTGTGTGTGTGTGTGATGCCCAAAAAAGGCTGATCTCCCTCGGTATCTCTGGAAATATTCCCCAGCCAGGGTAACGGGTTAACCCGTAGCTTGTTGCTAACCAACAGTCAGCCTGGGTTTCATTGATGAGCGCCAGCAGGGCTTCGTAAACACTGACAAAAGTTTTCAACGCGGAAACCATTTTGACAAATACATTTCGAAAAGTGCCAAAGAAAATTCGGGATGATGTAGAGTCGAATAGAGTGAAGGTGGACTGGAGTGCAGCACGTCGTTAGATTGCAATATTAATTAAAAAAAACACACTGATAAGTCTCTCTCTCTCTCTCTCAGAGAGAGGAAAAGGTAGTTGGGCCAAGATTTCTCTCTATCACACACACACACACACACACACACACACACACACACACACACACACACACACACACACACACACACACACACACACACACACACACACACACACACACACACACACACACACACACACACAGTCTGCTGTGGTGATTCATTGTGGCGAGAGATCATGTTCTGCTGAAACACGTGACAGATTAAGGGGAGAAAGAGAGCGGGGTGAGGGGAAGAAATCCACTTTAGTATTGTTGTTCTTGTGAATGTTTGATCTGAACTGTGTTTTTGGAAAACTGGACCAGGAGCTAACAATTTAAACCCAGAGGATGGAGCTGGGGGGGGGGGGGGGGGAGGAGTTAACTGGCCCAGGTACTGCAGCCAATCAGCACCCTGGGCCTGCACACCTCCAGCGGCTGGCTGGTCTTGTAACCCCCCCCCCTTCCCTCACCACCACCACCTGGGACATTTCAGAGTCAGTTGGGTGTCTGCCAGTGAAACTGGACGTTGCTTGAACAAGGAGCTTTTAAAAGAGGACATAATACAATACTCACTCTGTGTGTTACTTTTTTTCTTGCCGTCTTTAAAGGAAATTGATAAACCTGGTCGGTGTCTCCCGCTCCCCTGCCAAGCAGGAACAAAGGAAAGCCCTCTAGGCACCATAGAGACCGCTTTCTCCATCCCTCTACCCCCACCTCCATCCCCAGGTGATGAGGAGTTTAGCGCGGCAACTAACCATTATTTTCATAGTTGATTCATCTAACGATTATTTTTCAGATGAATTGATGAATACATACATCACAAGTTACCAGAGTTTTATCGCTTTTATAGCTTTATTTGACAAGCAGCCAAGAAAAAACTAAGTATATATTTTTGAATGACCCATGAACCAAATATTAGAATTTCTGAAGCATTAACCAGCAAATCTTTGTCATTTGTAATTGATAAATTACTTAAACAATTAATCGGATTATCAAAAACAGATTCAGTTAATTTTCGCTTGATCGACTCAATCGACTAATGGTTGCAGCCCCAGACTGTTGCAGATGGTTGCCTGCAGATCCAGGCCAGAGGCGGGAACAGACTCTGCTAGGTACACTTTGAACTCACCACCCCCACCCCATCTCCCCTGCAGCTTTTCGAATAATAACCTCTGTGTTCTGGGCTCATGATTTACTGTGGATATCTTCGTGTTCCCGGGAGGCCAGAGCATGAAGAGATACCCCCCCCCCCCAGCGACGCACCACATGACATGAACCCACTGCTATGAGGTCCAAAGCCAGAGGATGAATCGCATCATTAAATTCTTGCTGAGTAAGCAGATTGCCATTGTGCTATAGAATGGACAGTCTACGCTGAGAGCTGTAGTTCATAGCAATTGGATTAAAAAAAAGAAAAAGGTTAATGTGGAAACTACCCTCAAAACTTGCCAAAAAGTATGCAACATGTTGTATTTGGCATCCCTATGTACAAGTTTGACAGGTGAGCAATATGAAGATCATCATTCAAATGAGAAACAGACGTACAACTATCTGGTTGTCATGGAGACCGGTCAACAGATCTATCCCAAACATCAGTGAGCAGGTTGTCATTGCAACACATCTGGCTTCCCTCCTGCTCCCTCTATGATGTGGGTTGTCATTCTTCTATCTCACACACACACACACACACACACACACACACACACACACACACACACACACACACACACACACACACACACACACACACACACACACACACACACACACACACACACACACACACACACACACTCTAATACAGAGCATGTGCCAGGAAGCTGTGATGATGGTCGGCAGTGCTGACAGCGTCTCAAACACAGACACACACACTTTTTTTAGAATTGCACCGTGGCAACTATAAAATGACTGGTAGCCAGCCAGTTGTTTCAAATGTAGAACAACATGTGTTAAGTACTGGTAAGATACATACAACACACACACACAAACGTGCACATGATTACACACACACACACACACACACACACACACACACACACACACACACACACACACACACACACACACACACACACACACACACACACACACACACACACACACACACACACACACACACACACTTAAGGAGGAAGGATGGACTATTAGATTCAACATTCAATACTTTTAACAAGTGGATTGGAGTATGCAGCCTAAATGTCATACCACTGGACAGACATACAGCCTACATTCAATTGTGGCACTCATTTAGAACACTTTCCTGAAGTGCTGGTTCTCTAGGATTTAAGACAGCATTCAGGATGGCTCGGTGTGTGACATTGCATTACTGCACAACGGGACAGCCTCTGAGAGTATTCCCCCCTGGGGGCCGGCGACTAAAGTCTCTCCTCGCCGAGCAGAGGACCTTGCTGGTCGAGAGACCCATGGAACCGGGTTGGAGAGACGTGTCGACCGTCACATTGTAAGCCTTGTATTTTGCGCACGGTATAAATGGAGGAAAGGGAAGGAAAGGTCGCAGCCGATGATCCGATACACTGCGCTGCTGGGTGTACGAGTCTCTGCAACCGCTTCCTCTCATGGAGGGCTCCCCGTGTGGTGAACAAGAGAGTCAGAGAGTCCCCTCCGTATCAGCTATTGTAGAAGTGCTTTGTTTCGCTGGTCAGCTATACCCCAAATGTCTTTAATTCCTATTGCCTCTGGTACATTCTGCTGTGACACACTCATTTCCTGTCTGGGAGGAATCTTATCTTATCTTCTTAAAGCAGGTCTGTGTGAGGGGCCGTTTTGAGATTATGAGGCGTGTGGTGTCGACCTCCTCAGATAGTGTTGCGGAGGAAGTTAAAGCAGGCCACCATGTCTGCTCATCAATAACCAGTGTGGGGTCCTTAGTCTAAAGTCTATTACTATCGCCTTTGTTGTAGCAATGTCTAGATCAAGATTATTTGACTTGCGCCACTCGCCCTGGACGCCACCTTAGATGATCACATGACACAATGTTAGAGCCTGTATTCAGATATATTCCAGAGAGTGACAGAGACAGATTGCCACTAGTCACACTTGAAACTTAACAAGCACCTCCAGTGAACCGTTGGTTCAATTCTGTGAAACACAGATGACAGTTTAGAACACCTTTGCCTTGTTGCTGACTAGTGACGAAGAAAAACTGACCACCATTTGTGTATGTGTTTAATACATACAAGATGCTAATCAACTGGAATTTCTCCATGAAATATTAAAATCATGAATATCACCGTTTGTGAGTGACATTTATATTTATTATGTATTAGTTATGTGTGAAATTCTTAAGCAGGCGTGGATTTATGGACATGTGATTATTTTGTAATACATGTATAAAAATGTGCTCAATGCGGTTGCAGTGTCGACCTCTACCAAAGCGGTTTTTCACTGTGTCTTTTTGAAACTTTTGCAAACTAACGAACGAATTACAATCTGACATACATATGGTCATATGGTAAACATTGAACTTTATTGCAAAACACAACTGTCCAAAGATATCCTCATCATGCATTTAGTAATTGCCCTGATTTTCCTACACATCAAAAAATATACCACATGACAGCCAGGGCCAATGATGCTGCTAGACTCCAGCACAGAGTAAACCACACAAGTCCAAAGAGTCCAAAATATTGACCGGGCAAGAGAGACAGACAAGGTTGATTGGAGGGCTTTTTTTTATGTATTCTATGACGACGGAGGGGTCAAAGGTTACATTATCACCAACAGGCTTTATATCACTGAGGTAATGTAGGTCAGGACACACGGATGGCATTAAACCAGTAAGTACAAGGTGACGAGATCAGAGAAGGACTAACAGCACGAATGACAACAGAAAGCCAGAGACTGAGAAACCAAATCAAAGTGTGTGTGTGTGTGTGTGTGTGTGTGTGTGTGTGTGTGTGTGTGTGTGTGTGTGTGTGAGTGAGTGAGAGAGCGAGACAGAGAGACAGAGAGACAGACAGAGACAGAGGCAATCAGAGGAATTCCTGGGTTCTGAGTCATTGGCAGTGGGCCTTGTACTGAGACTGAAGTGCACACACACACCAGGGTCTCTTCCCCCCCAATCCATTCACACTGGATAGCAACCTCTTGCTGTGTGTGTGTGTGTGTGTGTGTGTGTGTGTGTGTGTGTGTGTGTGTGTGTGTGTGTGTGTGTGTGTGTGTGTGTGTGTGTGTGTGTGTGTGTGTGTGTGTGTACACTCCTGTAGGCATCTCCAATTAATAAACGTCACGCCTGGTCGGGCTGGGCGATATGGCCATATTCTTCTATTCCAATATAGATAATTTATCTTGATAATGATATAGATCACAATATAGTATGTTTTCTGGTAATTCATAGTCTATATAAAATAACCACATGGTAAAGCCTATTTTTGTATACTCCTGTGTAAATTAAATACTTGACAAATGAAAGACACATTTCTATTTTTTTTCAAAACACTAATATCACGATATTACGATATCCAAAATTTAAGAGGATATCTAGTCTAATATCACAATATCGATATTGCCCAGCCCTACACCTGGATTCCATACCGAATCCTACGTTCAATTAGGGATGGGTCATGATTTTCAAATAGTCATTAAATTATTTTTTTTTAAATCGAATACTTTATGAGACTGATCTTGTGTTAAAAAGATTCAACAGATATTCACGCTCTAATTACAGCGACTTATTGCAGGGAACTAAAGACGCGATCACTGGTATGGGTCCCGTATACCCGCCCAGGTGTATACCTGCCCAGGTGTATACCCGCCCAGTAGGGTGTGGCTGATGCCCATCAAATTACAAAATATTGTTGGATAACTCCTAACTTTTTTTTGGTGTTGGGTCTCTATAAATGGGACTTACATATGCAGTTTCATTAAAATTGCTTGATATTTGACTTGAGCACAAACACCATACATGATTGCCATTATTGGCGTCATTTATGTCATATCTGTGGTTCTGCATGCCATCATATTTTGCATATTTCTAAATTATCATTGACACCTAAAACAAAAAATGGCCATTTTCAACAAACATAGTCAAGACAAATGATTGAATAACTAAAGTATGTATTACAAACTGCAACTTTTGTACAAAAGGACTTAGCATAGATCATACTAGGTAGTAGGTACTATAGATAGGTCTTGTGATTACGTGATGAATATATCTACATTCTACAAATGTAAGAACCATCTTTCACAACATTTTCTCCTTTTCCTCTGATCAGGAATTTGAGCTCTGTCATTTTCCACAACTTGTAAAACATTCTGATATCTGCCTTCAATGTTTGCTACACCTGAAAAGTCAGATGCCAGCTTTACACCTCTTTCAGCACTGTCATTGACAACTCTCAAACTCTTAATTGTCTGGCCTGCTTCTTGGTAACTTTCAGAGCTTACCCAGTCACCAACTGGGCACTTCAGGAAGTCAGTGTTGATTTCCAAAACACTAAATAGGTTCCACGATGATTCTCCAACAAATTCCAAGAGTTTTGTTTTCTTGTCAACTTTTGGGAGTAATGGCTTTCCAAAGCCAGTCCCATGCCTCTTTGGGAAGGAATCAGCTTTTGTCAGAATCATCAACTTCTCAGTCATTGATGTTTTCTTCTCAGGTGACACATGGTCACTGAACAAGGCAAGTGGTACCAGTTCCTCAGTTAAGTACCATGTGTGCTTGCTGAAGGCCTTGGTCCCTGAGGCAGATAGTCTTGTTTGGATACTGCAGAAGTCTTTCTGCAGTATCCTTCCCCTTCTTTGATTGATCCATTCTCTCAACATTCCCTGGCCAAAATGGCATTGTACAGCACAACTTTTGCTCAAAATCTTTAATTTTAGGGTTATCTTCTCTTCTCTCAGGATTAAGCTTCATAAGTCGTCTAAACTCATCATACAGTTCTTCAACTTTCTCAGTCATTTTATTTAGAGCAACAGTAGGAATTTTGGCCTTTTGTTAGTGATACATTGCTTCTTCCACAACTTTATTGGCACATTGTCTGGTTATTTTTAGTTTTTTTGATGCATCTTGTTCCCGTTCTTGGTTGATATTTGCCATGAAACATAGCAGTACCTGTTCATATGTGGGAAGTCTTGCCCCTGTGATTCTGATATGTTCTGGACCAGGAAGCACAGGCAGGATGTTTCTTCTTGGATTGGAACTGCGAGTAGACATGTTGTTGAGCATCTGAGACTCAGTCCTGATAAAAGACTACTGCAACGCAACTTTAGCATGTGACAACTCGTCATCGAAGCTAAGAAGATATCTTGATCGCTCTGCATTAGTCATTTGTTTGACAGGCGTGCGTGTTCTGTTTGGAACAGAAGGTTACTCGACAGGCCATTGTTGCTGTTTTGGAATGCAGATAGGCCTACTTTACGTTTCATGAAGGGATGTCCTTAAAGTTAAACAATAATGAGAGAACAAAAGAGATAATAGACACATTTGTTTACATGCCTCTGTGATCCTAAATGTTTAGATACTCAGAAACTCTTTATAAACCTAAAAATGCTCATTTGCAACTCATTGATAATATAAGCGAAAAATAGATGCTTTTTTCAAAAATTTGATCAGCTTTGTGCTCAAGTCAAATATGAATATATTTCAATGAAATTGCACAGGTGTGTTGATAGGGTCATTACACATTACCAAAAAAAAGTCAGAGGGATTTGGATTAAAATTGGGGCATCAGCCACACCCTACCGCCCAGGTGTATATCTGCCCAGGTGTATACCCGCCCAGGTGTATACCCTGCCCAGGTGTGCCTTGCCGAGGAGACGGTCGGGCAGCAGCACTCCTCTCTATAGAGCCATTGTTTGGTCAATATTTCTACACAACAGGTGAATAACAAAGTACCCTGCCCTAAACAATAGCCTAAGTAAAGTGCAATTAACCCAGAAATGTCTCATGTTTGAAAATGTTTCCAATGGATATAAAATGAAAATCACTGTTTGGAAGTGTATCCCGCTAGATCTACAACAGTAAAAAGCAGGTAAAGAACTGTGCGGCCAGTGGAGCTCTGCATGTATGTGTGTATGTATGTATGTATGTATGTATGTATGTATGTATGTATGTATGTATGTATGTATGTATGTATGTATAAAAAATACAGGATAAACTGACTTTCAATGTGTGTACATTGGTGGAAACTATCGCAGACTAAAAAAAGCGCCTCCAAAATGAGTACACGAGTACTCGTCGAGATTGGGACCGTGTATTAGCTAGTTTTTTGGTATTTCTCACATCCCTAAAAGATGTATTGTGTTGTGGATCACAGCTCATTCAGATAAGCATTGCATCACTAAAGAACATGACATCAAAATAATCTTTGAAGGGTCGAATAGTTCAGCGAATATCGACTAGTACTTTTGCTTGAAATGCCCATCCCCACTTTCAGTCTGGCTCAGACAGCCAGCAACTGGTTCCTCTGTTTAACACTATGCACACAGACCAGTTTGAGTAGTGCAAACCTTTCAATCAAGCCGCTCTGCCACAAAATGTCAGGCCTCATCAGACTCATCAGGGCGGGCCGAGCATTTAAAAGGGATGTGATTCTTGTTTGGAGTCAGAGGGTTTCTCTGAAGAGGTCACACAGTTTTCAGGAGCGTTCAGTGCCAATGGCCAGGGTTCAAATACCACAGCACTGGGTGAAATACTAACACGATTCACCAATCCAAAAATGATATATCAATTATTTGCACAAATCATTATCCTTATTTTGCAGCCCAAAGCATATGCCTGGCCCTGGTTGAGTTAGGAGGTTTACTGTGTGGATGTGTGCAGCCCTGGGGTCACATGACCAGGGATTTCCCTTGCGCAACATTCCGTTAGACATCAAACCGCTCACACACTCATGGAGAAGTAGACCTTAATGTGTCTCCATGACAGCCTTATGGACACACACACACACACACACACACACACACACACACACACACACACACACACACACACACACACACACACACACACACACACACACACACACACACACACACACACACACACACACACACTTTTTACAAACAAAAAACCCCCCAAAAAACGATTGAGTCCGACCACCATTGAGCCTCCAGGTACCAGGCGGTCCGGTCTGGTGTACCGGGACCGGGACGGGACAAAGCAGGCTGCCAGAAACCAGTCCCACAAAACATTCACTCGCATCTGCCAAAACGAGTAAAATCCCCGCCAGGTTGAACAGTTGACGTTTAATAGCGACGTTAGGTCGTGTATATCGCAGTACCAAGTTATTAGGCTACTTCAAATCAGTTTGAGTTAAAACTAAAAACTAAAAAAAAAAAAAAAAAAAAGGAAAAAAAAGTGAAAAGTTGAAATGAGCTCGTTGGGGACGCACAGCCCTACCTTTATGGAGCCGTCCAGCGGAATGGTCCCGTTACTCGCTGGTTTGTCTCGTGTCCATTATTATCCAAGTGTTGATGCACTTAAAGTCCTAACGGGTTCACTCGGACGGACGACCGGCTGCGGTTCCGATCCGCCATAAAGTATCCGCAACAGCAGCAGCAGCAGAACGCATCTCCGGACTCAGGAGGCGGCGGGAGACGAAGCGGAGGTCCGCTCACTGCTGGGACTCAGCTATGAGAGGAATGCAGCCAGAGGAACGGCCCCCTTTCCAGGGACCAGGAGACCCGCACAGACCAGGAGACCCGGCAGAGACCCAACAGAGACCCGGCAGAGACCCAACAGAGACCCGGCAGAGACCAGGCGGGGACCCAACAGAGACCCGGCGGAAACCCGACAGAGACCTAACAGAGACCCGGCAGAGACCTAACAGAGACCCGGCAGAGACCTAACAGAGACCCAGTACAGGGTGAAGGAAACAGCCCCCCCCCCCCTCCCCTTTTATTGGAAACTAGAGGAGTTTTTAAACTTCTGAAAAACGGCAGAAAATCCCTCCTTCCCCCTTCTCCCCCTTACTAAAGGGAAGTGTGCCACTTCTCCGAGCCTTGCCGTTGGCTTTAGGGACCGTCGCTCAGCACTGGACACCACAAAAAAGGAAAAGAAACAAAAAGGCCTTTTGTGCGGGGGAACGGGCCGCCATCAGGCGCTGACTCTGAACACCGAGCAACCCGCCGCACACACACAGATGCGCACTGAACAACATTAGACTGATAAGAAAGACTATATTATACACTATATTAGCTATACTATATAGGCCTCTGCTTATAGTGGAGTGGATTCACTCTTTGGTCTGCAGCACTCAATAGTTGAACCGGCAAAGACTTGGACCATGTTCACGAAACCGTGCGATTATGTCTTTTCTCCAGATGCGCACTGTTGCTTCTTTCATGGAGCGTGTGCGTGCGCGTGCATGTGTGTGGATAAGGCCTGTACGCAACATCGGGGTTGTCACTGTTCATACCCAATTCAGACCATCACAGAGAAAATACAACTAGGATGTCTAGACGGGTCTGATCTGCACATTAATACCCCTAATGGGATGCCATCATGTCCATCTGCAGGACCAGCCTGTCTAAAGCCTGCCTGCTGCTTTACTTCACCAGTATAATTAATAACGCTGAGGCAGCACACTTGTATGGTTAAAAAGCCAGTTACAAACAACAAGCCACACGAAATGTACTACATAAATGTAGGCTATAAATATAGTCATACTTGGACACTGTATTAGTTCATAGAAGCCAGCAATATTCATACTCAATTCCCTGACATCATCATGAAGGTGTATATGGTAACACTTTAGATTAGGGACCACATATTCACCATTAACTAGTTGCTAAGATCGTAATTCATGTACAACAACTTCCTTACTTACTATCAATAAGCAGTAATTAGGAGGTTATTGAGGGAAAACTCTAATGTTAAAGTTAATGGCCTATAGTTGTAGAATATGGTCATGCAGAATAATGCATAATAAGTGATTTATAATGACTAATAATGAGCTAATATGCATGCTTATAAACAACTAGTTAATGGTGAATATGTGGCCCCTAATCTAAAGTTTTACCATATATATATATATATATATATATATATATATATATATATATATATATATATATATATATATATATATCCTACATAGTATGCATATGAAGCAATATAAATGTAGCCTATCATATGCAGTACAACTGCATCATTATGATGTATATCATAACCATATAGGCCTACTGTAGCCTGCATATGAACCAAATTATATTCACTCATATGTGAATAACCTGAACCAATACGAAACCATCAGTAACTTACCCAGCATGGAGTCAGTCACCTCCAACAGATCCAAGCCCGTTACACCTTTCTCTGTAAAGGTGGAAGAGCAAAACCTTCTCAGTGAACCTCTTCAATAGGACTATTGTCAGTGTCATGCATCCTATGTTGGTGTGCACAGTATAATACTGATGGCCTACAGAAGGTACCCAGGTTAAGGTAAGGGAAGGACGCTGCATGTTAAAACGCACATGGCCAAATCACTCTCCAACAACTTTAGACAAACAAGTTTGAGGCCCTAATTCAAACCACCAGAACCAGCCCAAGAGCATCACGATGCGGCGCCAGGAGGAACTGCAGGTGGACCCAGAAGTCTGACCCCCCACCCAGACCTGGGAGACGCCTGCTACAACCACCGAAAAAACCCCAACACGTCCAGGGGCGAGTGGGGATGTGTCTGGACCGCCCCGGGTCCGGTCCGGGTCCTGGGTGCACACTTCACTTACCCAGGAAGCTGTTGGCACAGTCCGCCAGGCCGATGTGGCGGACCCAGCCTGCCACCTCCTCCGGACTCCAGTTCTCCACGAAGATCATCCTCTGGGGTTTCTGCTTTCCAAGGCCCAGACCATCAGGGCGTTGCCTCCATGAAGACCAGACCCAAAAGACCCCACGGAGACCCGAGGCTCGCCGGGTCCAGATGTAAACCACCGCTAGTACTAAGTTAGGCAGGGGGGTACTAATGCGACCAAGTATTCACTTGCCGACTTTAACTTCTGTCAAGTGGACCCAGAGTGGTGCACCGACCTGGGGTGGACCTGGAGGTGGACTAAGGAGCCTTGGGGGGCACTTGGGGTCCTCCTTGCACATGGTCCAGGTCCTGTGCTACTGTGGGCTATGCAGCACGTGCTGGAGGGACTGACACCGTGACGTGATGTAGAGCCACCCGTGGGAGACGTGGCGTTATAACAAGATGGTGGATAAGGCAGACTCACCTTTCCGTTTGGTTAAAACACAAAAAACAACAAAGAAAAGTCTGTTAAAGTTTGGCCCATGGATGCAGAGAGGCGAGGAGGAGGACGCAGCACCTCGCCAGGTGAGGGCGGAACACGACAAGGAACAAGCGATGTTGTGGTGCATTGTGGGTAGTGGAGTTTTTTGGGAGATTATTTACAAAGTGATTATAAATCATCGCCTTAGTTATTACGCTGTCGATATTACAACACTATTATGCAGGTGCCAGCTCAACAGAAACATAACACCATTACAATTTGTCACCATCATTCATTTGGGGGCCTATTTAAAAACGTGGGATTGTAATTCATTGAATATAGTTTACATCTGAATTATTGTCAATGTTGTATCAGTTTTGCCTCATTAAGCCAACAGTGAGTGACGGGCCCGGATGAGACACTCACGTTATGACCAGCAGACTTAAGAGGAGGCAGATGTAAACTAACCTGCAACGTCTGCCCCCTAGAGGCCAGTTCAGGTACCGCGGCTACAGCCTCCAGGATGTAGATGTAGGCCTCACTGAATCCACTATTGAAATACTGGGACAATAGACCCTCTTCATTATGTTGAGGGTGCTGCCTAAACATTTAGATAGTGATCTTCTGTGCTTGTTAATGTTTTATTTTAGCCATTTACCGTTTTCCTGTGTTAGACTTGAAAACTGACCAATGCCACATATCCAGTTAGTTTTTAAGTTCATTAGGGCTAACAAATCTACACCAGTTTAACATTTATCTGTTTATAAAATAACTTGGACAGGGAATGAGTTTTACAGAACTTATTTTTATTTCCCACAACTACAGCTAGCTCAAGGTCAGATACCATTCATTTGATTGGCCAAAAATAAAACATACAACTATCAAATGGGGGCCAGGGATGGAGCTTGGATACAGAACTGTTGTGGTACAGAGGTCGACAAGGACAAGTGAGTGAATGTGAAAAAACCAACAACCAAACCATTACATATTAGGAACCCTGTATATTAGACATCAATGACGAGGGTGCAGTTTTATTCTCTCGGGCATAGCCAAGCCAGACACTGCAATTCACAAACAAACAAATGCACGCACGTAACTTATACACACAGACACAATTATAAGTGCAGGGTACTTGAGGTTCAGATCCCTAATGAAAGTGAACAGCTCTAAATGTCCAATCAACACCGGCCTCTCTGCTCACTTTAGTAAACACTGCCATGTATGTGGAAAGTGCACGAATAGGGAAAATAAATGAATATGGTGTGTGGTGTTATGGTTCATTGACGATGGTATTTCAGCTGTTCATACAGTAGTTTAACAGGAGATCTGACCCAACTACATCTGAAAGTGGCGTGTGTAAGGTGTGCGAGTCTGTTTGGTGGTTGAAAGCCATCTTAACACTGCAATTCATCTTGAACAGTCCTTTAATCTCCCGGGTCTCAAAACACCCCCCACCCCTCCGATGAGATCATCTTAAGAGTCTCAAGATGGCGTCAATACAAGCCTCCCGTCTTCACCTGTGTTTCAAAAAGGGGGAGAATCAAAGAAGGAATTCCAGATGAAGTGACCGGTTACGTTGAAGACGCTGCTAGCTTGCGAGGCGCAGTGAGACAGAGACACCGGGAGAATCTCCCTAAGGGGGAGGAAGAGGGTGGAGCTACAAACATTTTTTTCATGTGGAAGAGAAACAGTTTCCATAGTTGCACCCTCTTCCCCTTCTGCCCCAGATCGGCCCAGGGGAGTTTAGGCGCTGCTCAGGGCATCCACACCTGGAAGGACTTTACCTGAAGGACAGAAAGAGAGGGAGAGGTAGGGGTTAAACACTAGCTGGAAACACACCTATAATGTCCAAGGTCCACACAGTCCGGCAGAGTAAAGCCCCGATATACTTAAAACAAAAATCTAAATTGCAGCGTTCGCACAATTTGCGACCAAACTGAACTGCTGCATTTGGCTTCGGTTGCCGCAGTGTGTGCAGGGTACTCCCACGTGCCACCCAATACAATACAAATACATTGGTCAACAGTACCACGTCAATGATTGCGTCTCGTCTCACGGCATTAAAAGGAACAGCCCACAAATTGCAGCGACTATATTGTACCTGTCGAAATCGCTATGTTCGACAGTGTGTGGCACAGCAATTTAGATTCATTTTCCTCTTGGCCTTAAAGCTGCCTGAATAGGGACTAGAACCGTCTTCCATTACAAGGCTCTTGGGTAAATGTCTGATAATACGTCTGACCCTAAGGTCGTCGTTGGCTCGTACTCACCCTCCAACAGCTCCAAGCTGGCTCCGCCCCCGGTGCTAACATGGCTGACTTTGTCCTCTGTGTTCCACTTGGCACAGCAGGTGGCTGTGTCGCCCCCGCCTGGCAAGACAGAAAAAACATTGAAAGGAAACAATCAGCTTATTAGTGCTACTGAGTTAGCGCATTGCTACTTAAAGTGATGTAAAAACGTAAAATAACCATAACATATCACAGAGGGATGTATCCACTACAAATCTCCCGAATATCCATCTTGTATACCGAGAATGTCAGTATACATCCAAATATACATCTCAAAGTCAGCTATAAATTCAAAGTCTTGTAAAGATTGTAGGGATGTGGTCTGAAATCCTCGCCCCCTTGCTGTTTATAGTGTAGTTTATATATAGTCTGAAACGCCGCCAATAGGAACCATCGCCGTATATGAATGTGAGAGGCCTGACTTGAGGGTACGGTAATTGGTCACCCGCTTGGCTACGTAGCCAGGAGGGAAAATAGACTCCACCCATTAAATTGGCTTGATGGCATAGAAAGAAATCGCTAGACTGAAATTACGTGAGACTGCAATGGATTTCATGGAACATCACTTTCTGATGCTTAATGCACACCTTGATAACCCATAATAACATAATTAGAAGTACATGACAGATTTCTGTTGTCCACTTTAAAAAAGGACTCAAAAAGGCATTATAATGGCATTATAATCAGGTATGGGAAACGGATAGCTGGTGAGATGAGAAGAAAAGAGACAGGGAAACAGAAACAGAACTTAAGTATGACACTTCAAACGGGTACAAAACAGATAGAGGAGGTATAACAGAAGGGCTGTCCTTCCCCTTACCGATGATGGTGATGCAGCCGGACTTGGTGACCTCCACCACCTTGTCCATCATGTTCTTGGTTCCGTTGGCGAAGGCGTCCCACTCAAACACGCCCACGGGTCCGTTCCACACGATCTGCTTGGCACGACCCACCGCCTCCGCGAAAGCCTTGGAGGACTCTGGTCCGCAGTCCAAACCCTGGGGTGGGTGGGGGGGGGTAAGAGGGTACGGGGAGAACAGTGTTCTCATGTCACCCACACGCATTTGTCACCATGTTCAGAGGTTTAGATTTTAAGACCCAGGTGTTTTAAAGTGTAGCCTGTAAAAGTTTGGCTTAGCAACCCCCAATTTTATAGGCAGCACATTTGCGTAACCTTTTAACACACAGGTGAGATGGCTGCAGCGCAAAATACGAGCGTGTGTATGTTGCGTACATGAGGACATCATTTAAAATCAATGTAACTTGGCCGTAAATCAGGGATGGGACGGTACCATTTTCTCACGGTACGGTACGTGCCACGTACCGTACCATGACGTACGTGACGTACGTAAATACACCTGACGTCACGCAGGTGCAGATGCACACGCAGAATGACCTTTTCACCAATTTTTACTTTGTGTTGTGTTGTGAATCGTGCTGTAACAACTTTTTAGTTGCCATTTCCATTTAGTGGATTTGTGCTTGACAGAAGTCTTTGTGAGCATGCGGTACAAGCCTACTCCTCCCATCTCTTTTAAAGTGTGCTAAACAGCTGCTCAAGTGTTGGGTTGGAAACCCTGCATGGACATGGCCCTCCATCGAACATGATTGCCCATTGCTCTAGGTGGATAGATGGGGTATAAAATAACAAAAAACATTGTAAAAATGTGTTACAGTATTCACAGACAGAAACATTGCCATACAAACAACTGTTTGCTGCTCGTAGATGCACTGGGATGCATTTAGATTGAAGTCGGGAATACCGACTCAGAACTATGGACTTCCGAATTGCAATGGATTGCAGCATTAAACGTGTTAATGGGGGGGGGCGTGTTCAGCTCTCACCATCCACCCTGCAGGGATGCCGGCTTCCACGGTAGCAATTCCCTTGGTAGCGTTCTCGGCAAACTTGTCTGCGGTGACGAAGTCGACGGGCAGGTTGATCTTGACGCCGTTCTTCTTGGCTTTGGCCATCAGGTCCTTGACGATCTTGGCGCCCTCCTCGTCGTAGAGGGAAGTGCCGATCTGATGGGGATGAGAAGGAGATTATTCAAAGCAGTATCGACGCCACAATCAGTTAAGGATTTATCGGCTTATTTAAAAAAGGAAAATCTTAAGAAATAATATCTTCTTATTAATTTGACATGTTTTTTGGCTGGATGCAAAAGTCTAGTTATTTCCTTTTTCTCAGACAGTGAAATCAATAAGGTTTCAATAGTCTGCTTGACCATGAAAAATACCTGACAATACAACTAAGCACTAGATTGGGAAAGACTGTCCGCCTAGCGATAAGGCGTGACATAACTCCACCATAAACAGAAGTCCAAATAGATTATTCAATACCTCGTCAATACAACCATGTTGAAAAGATTTAAATTCAGTTAACTAACACAAAATCGTAAATAGAAAACACTTCATCAGGAAATGTGGATTACCTGTTCCAATTTATTTTCATTGTTCAGTTATTAATATTGATTGACATTAATAAAGTTGGGAACATTGCAATTCTAGTCCTACCTCCATGTTGTTGAGGACTTTGAGGAAGGTGAACGCCATGCCTCCACCGATGATCATCTCATTGACCTGGTCCAGCATGTTGTTGATCAGCTGGATCTTGTCCTTCACCTTTGCCCTGAAAGAGGGAGAGATAGAGAGGGAGAGGAAGCGATAAGGATTAAAAAAAAAAGGATAACGTTAATTCTGGATTTGTGATGCAAATGGCCGCTGCACACCCTTGAACCAAAATTAAAACAGGGTTTAATTTTTATTTTATTTTATTTTTTATTTTAAATGTTTAATTTTCAGTAATATACTGTGAACGTTTATTTATTTTTATCTCTTTGTTTGTCTTTAGGGAAAATCCAGGATATTTGAATAGTATTAAGTACAGGGAAACTCTCCCCCCCCATTATTGGAAGAATATGAAAGATTCTGGTGACAAGCTCTGCAAGTAAAAACAATGTGCTCAGGAGTTAACTAAAACAAAGAAGACATTTTTGAGTAGTTGTCGTGACTAATTGCGGGAAGGCTTTAGTTAACTAGAGTCTGATCTATGGTCAATGACTTTAGTGTCATTCTATGACAATGAACTTGGGGGGCTGCGGGGGGGGGGGGTTACACCGGGCAGGAAGAAATGGAGAGGCTGTACCACTTATGTACCAGTACCGGTTATGCTTACTGTGTCACAATAATCTTAAAATATCAGTAAATTCTGTGTTTTCTAGCATAACTGCATAGGGTACACATTAGATTGGACAATACAAACAGCTCCATTCCATTTGTGCAACCATTTCCAGCAGTGTTGCCAACTTACGATCATACAACACAATTCAGAAGTACATTTTTTTGATTTATTAATGCTTATTATTGTAATTCTTTACCTTTCAAAATTACTTTAGAGTTGTTGAGCATTCCTGAGACAGATACTATTGGAATTTTCTTTGGTGCGACGGTAAAACGGAAATACAGATAAAATGCTTTGTGGAAAGGCGGAAATGAACTGACGTCACTGTGAAAAGGGCCTATTGCCGTCCTTAACCACCAAACCTAACGGACCAATCAGCATGCATCTAACATCTCTACAGTAAAGAACCTATTGGACCAAATTGAAGAAAGAGAACCAATCATACCATAGAGTTGCACTGAATATTCTTACCCTCCGAGGATGGCCAGGAACGGCCGCTGAGGTTTCTCCAGAGCCATGGCAAAGTAGTCCAGCTCCTTCTTCATCAGGAAGCCCGCTGCTTTCTGAGGCAGGTCCACGCCAACCATGGAACTAAGGGAGAGGGAAACAAGCAAGATGTCATCTTGAGAATGAGTGAGAGCACTGAGGAAAAACGATTGAAGAGTGACGAGGCGACAAACGTGGCAAAGGTGGCGAAGGAAATGGTGGCACGAAATAAAATACTAGTAAAGACAGGAAGAGCTGCCTGGGCTGCACTACAATGACTTGTATTCAGTTTTGAGAGAACCACCAGCCTCCTTCTGAGGTGCAGTGGTGATCCACGTCTGTTCTCCATGTTCGGTGTTCTGTATTTGTCATCTTCCATGTTCAGGGACTTAGGTTTTATGTTCTTGGTCTTCGGGTTACAGAATTAGGGCTTTAGGTCTTGGTTTCCTTGCTCTAGTTTCCAGATGTTTGTGTTATGCCCTGGCTCACCTGTGGCCGCGGTGGGCGGTGCCGAAGGCGTCGTTGACGTAGACGTCGCCCAGTTTGGACAGAGACGCCCGGAAGCTGTTGACCTCTTCCTGAGATGCTTTGGTCTGAGAGCAGAATGAAAACATACAAATTATTAAGTGTTTCTATTTATTTCTATTACTATTTATCAATACAATAACTGTTCAATATGGGCCTTTCACAACAACATAATGCATGAAATAAACAAAACGAAAAGAGCATTTAACTAACCCTCTCTCTCCGAGTGAGTGAGTGAGTGAGTGAATTCAGTTTGTGCAAAAGTGAAACAGTAAGAGTCAATGACTCCGTTAACCCTCTGAGGTAGCCTGCGGTTTAAAGTTCACTAACCAACCGTGCTTTGCGCAGAATCTCTTATTTATTTAACTCTATCTGTTCATCCTAGTCCAAACACTGTGGTGAATACAGTGCAATCAAACTGTGTTTGTGTGTGTCTGTGCATGTGTGTACCGCGTGTGTATGTGCGTGTCTGTGCATGTGTGTACAGCGTGTGTCTGGGTCTGTGCATGTGTGTACAGCGTGTGTCTGGGTCTGTGCATGTGCGTACAGCGAGTGCACGTGTGTGTGTGTGTGTGTGTGTGTGTGATGGCTCAAGTTTCAGCAGACCTTTAGTAGCTAATGTCAGGACGGTGTGGCTAAAGGGCAGGGAAAGGACAAAGGTCAAGGCGGTTATCCTGAGTAGAAAGGAAGTGTCCCGTGAGGTTACCTGAATGCAGCCTTCCTCTACCTATAGACTAGTCACAGTCCCTCTCATCTTGAAGGACCTCACAGGCCCACATCACATGAGCTGTAGATTGGCTTTTACCCCCCATCCCAAAGCCCTCAAACAGGAAACAAGGATTCCTCAGTGGGGAACGATTCAACGCTGAGAAGAGGCATATAAATAAGGACCCGTCTAGGTCCACGCCACATATAAGTATTTGTTTCTATGCCCCAGGAAGCATTTCTGGCAAGCTACTTCTGGACCTTTGTGACTTAACCCTAGTGTAACGACCCCCCCCCCTCCAGGATAGGAAAAGAAACACACACAGACCTACCCTCGCAGTTCACCAGACACCCTGCTGAATGTCAGCACACACACACACACACACACACACACACACACACACACACACACACACACACTCACAGGCTGCTGTGAGTGTGTGTGTGTGTGCCATTCCATGTGTGGCCAACAAGTGTGTAAGGCAGAATCTATGCAGATATCTAAACCTTTCTATACTAAAACTCAATCCAACTAAAATAAACAGACAAATAAATCCTTCAGCCCTGTCCTTTATAGAAAGTATTGGTGCTTAATCTTCATGTAAATGACTCCTTGGAGCCAGCACAGTCTGGTACATCCAACAGAGTGGGGCACATTATTTGAACAGAGCCTCCTTCTAATCTTTGCACCTATTTCCAAACTAGTATCCTCCCGCTCTCCCTCCAGACACCTATTGTTGTCGATTTTCAGTATTTTTTTAAATTCAATATGAATGACTTAAAACTTTGCTGCGTCTCCCTGTGACCTTGAGAACCTGGGGGGGAATCCCCCAAACCCTTTATTCGGGGTTTGGTGGCTGTTGCCATGGCACCCACCTTGTTTCCAGCGGCGTCCTTGCCCTTGCCCTCCTCGGCGACGTGGAAGCGAAGGTTCTCCAGCAGGATGACAGAGCCAGGGGCGGGGTTAGCACAGGCCGCCTCCACCTCAGGGCCCACGCAGTCCTTCAGGAAGGTCACGTCCCTGGAGCACACAACAAGCTCATGTCCTACGTGTTCCTCCGTCCAGCTCAATAATATTCATGCATCGTGTTTGACACAAAGACATAAGTTGGTAGACATAGACACTGTCGATTCTGTTCTCAACATAAAGTCGTGTTTCAACTGTTTGTGTGAACACCAGACAACGTGTTTTTCCCCCTCAGTGATCGAATAAGATGAATATATCCAGTCAAATATCTTGAATATCTCAAACTTCATAATGTGATATATTTAAGTCACATCTTCTTGCCATCTTTTCTACTACAAAGCATGGTGTAAGTACAACAAGGCTGTAAATTAGTTTAATGTGTATTCAATGTTGTTGAATGTATATATGTAAATAAATACAGAATTTAGAAACCAAGCGACGGCATCCGTTCTGCAGCGCTAGCCAACAAGCGGTCCGGGAACTCACTTTCCCAGCAGTGCTTTCAGTTCAGCCACCACCGGCTCCAGGGAGTATTTGTCGGGCATGGGGGTTCCATCGGGGCGACCCAGGTGGCTCATGAGCACTACTGCCTTGGCCCCATTGTCCAGGCAGTGCTTGATGGTGGGGACTGCAGCTTTGATCCTGACACAAACCAGGGGGAGGGAAGTTTAGAGGCCGGCAGATGAATGCAAGAAGGAAGCTTTCCAGCGGTTGGCCTCAATGTTATAGAGTGAAATCATGGCTTGATTGACTCATTCATTCATGTGTTCAATGAGTCAGTCCTTCTCTAGGTCCTCAGAGGCTTTGTGAAAAACATTTCAGTGGAAATTCCACAAGAAATTTAAATGTATTTGAGTATTAATATGGCACATATATGAACAGTTGCTCTATTGACCTTAAATATTTACATTTAATGCATTGTCAATTCATGCATGCATTGTCATTGAGCTGCTAGAAAATTGAAAATGTTATTCTGCCGGAACAGATGCAACATGAAGCATGTATGATAATGTGTAAAGGCAATAGTTACAGAAGCCATGAAAGAGTGTTCTGCAGCTCACCTCTGGTTGTTGGTGATGTTCTTGCCCTGCATTGGCACGTTGAAGTCCACCCTGCAAACATAGCAACATTTATCAGACAAAAATAAGACAGGAAGCAACACAAATAAAAGCCATAGATGACAAGTAAGGCAGTCGAGTTGAGGTTTTTTTATTCTCCATTATCGGACAAACTATACAGAGTTTCATTAAAGGAAGTTTCGCAAAGAGTTGAAACCATGCCAGCTATGTGGTGTCATTTTCTTGATGTCTCCTGTCCTGGATTGAGAAATAAAGTACAGCTTTATCACAGTTTGTGAGTTTGTCCTCAAATTGAGAGTATCAGGAGTATCCAAAAATACGTGCGGATAGGCTGATAAAGTTCCTTTATTCACCAGTGGCCCGGCCACAGATTGTATTTAGTTTGGTCAGGTGACACGGACCATTGCAGCATCAGAGCAACGATAAGATGACACGCAGCACAGATGTGATCAACTCTATGTGGCTTAACAGAACTGCAGCCATCATGTTCACTGGCAACTAGTCAGAATTCAACCCCAACCCTGGCGGTGTTGACACCTGATTCTGAAGCGGAGATGAATATTGAATAGCACCATCTACACTGCCAGAATGAGGAGTGCATGTATGGTATATTGAAAGAAACTAGAAAAAGTTTTGAGTCAGGATTAATAATAATATACATCAATATATCAGTTTATTAATTAAAAATCCCAATATTTGTAAGCCTGATTTAAAAAGGTATAATAGAAATGATGCTTAAATGTATATTTCAAATCTCATGATAATTTTTAGGGCATATTTTTCATCATAGGTTGGACTACAACAAATGTGTGTCACAATATATTTTGTGTCGGTAGTTGGTACAATGCCCATGAACGGCCACTAATGATTATATTAATTGTATGGCATTGTCCTACCTGTAACCTTAGTTAATAATGAGCAATAAAGTGTGTCTTGTTGGTCTTCAGAACCAATGAAAGTCTACCAGCCTGTCCTACAGGTTACTGATTGATAGTGCAGAGGCATGCCTGTGTCCCAATCACAATGCAAAGACACTTCACCACTATATTCAGGAATCTCTGTCCATTGAAAAGCAGTAATAAAAATAGCCTACAAAGCAGCCTTCATACAATGTATCCCTCAACAATGCAGGCTTGTAGCTTCATGTGTGGCATGTCTAATCCAGCATTGGATTACGTAACTCTTCTTCCTTTCTCTTGTTTCGACACACACACACACACACACACACACTTTTTAAGAATACTGTATTATTGAGGCAGATGGCAAACAGGGCTTAATCCACGTTAGTTATACTGAACGTGGTGGGCTAGTTCCAGGTGAGACCTAAACTCAGGAGCATTAACCCGTCCATGTGCACGCATTCATCCTCTCCACACGACACATGCGTCAGGGTTGACCTTTAACAGTAGGTAACTAGTCGTGGGTGAACCTTGTCTTCTGCGGGCTGCCGTTGCATCACTGAGTGGGCAAATCAAAATGGCCCTCTGACATTTCCAAAAGACGGGTGTCAATTTCCAGTGGTCTCCAGGGCGGCTCAGACACTGTGAGTCGGTCATTATACAACACATCTCAGTCATATCGGACCGTCATGTGTAACAGCAGACCAAACAGCACCCTAACCCCCCGCCTCGCATCCATGCAGCAGCATCTTCCTCCGTGCACGTAGTAACGTGGACGCAGACGTGACATCCAACAGGTCCGCTTCCTGCTGTCAGTCAG
The DNA here is from genome assembly GCA_030340625.1 of Merluccius polli. Taxonomy (NCBI): domain Eukaryota; kingdom Metazoa; phylum Chordata; class Actinopteri; order Gadiformes; family Merlucciidae; genus Merluccius; species Merluccius polli. Next base: position 60,963 of record JAOPHQ010004603.1, on the reverse strand, counting down.
CATGGCCACCCCCCCCCCCCACACACACACACACACACACCTCGGTATCCCTTACCAGATAAACTAATGTCATTGGAGATGGATGGCCATCCATATTGTATGCGTGTCGTTTAATTTCCGCCTTTAGTCTAAACACGGATAGTTAGACAGTATAGGTAAACCAAACGGTAATGTCTCACCTCATGATGACCCGCTTGCCATTCACGTCCACCTTGTCAAGGGTGAGTTTAGTAGAAAGAGACATTTTGACAGTTTTCCACCGGGTCTGCTGCTGCTGGAGTCGGACCTCTGCGTGTTGATGGGTAGTCAGAGTGGAGACCGTGACCTTAGCGCAGCCAGGATGCACATCCAGGGGGCGGGACTTCACACGCCCTAACCGCTGGCCATTGGCGGAGCGCCTGGACGCCCCACGTCGCCATTGGATTAGCTTGGAGTACTTTTGTGTGACGTAAGTCTCCCCCAGAGGGGTTTTGGCGCATGCGCTGACGCCTTTCCCCAGAGCCGGCCTCATCCTAGGATGTGGCGTTCAAAGCCATAGACATATACATAGACGCCTCATAGACTGACGCTGCCGGTTAGAGCTGACGTAGCAGCGCGGCCGCCATCTTGTATGGGTCCCCAGTGCGTCCCCAGTGCATTCATTTCTATGGAGGAAGGTGTATACCCAACTACAATAATAGCATAACTCCCCGAATTGTTACCGGATTTTCACACGGTTTGGTTTGTTACAAATGGCAGAGATTTATTTATGATACAGGACGAATTAATTTTTTTTAATAAGAAGAATTATTGTTCAATCTTACTTGTTAAAGGTAATCCCACGCGATCTGGTGTCAATACTGCGCCGTAAGCTGCACAAAATACTGGCATAGCTGCTCTCCCGTTGACTCCTATGCTAGACTAGAGTGAGGAGACCCAACCAATATGGCGGCGACGCTGGGTTACGTTCCATCACGTCATGAGGCGTCTACGTATATATGTCTATGTTCAAAGCCCCTCGGATTCGGAACCAACGTCTGTTTGATAATGTCGCATCGTCACCATGACAATGCGGTATTTTCTTCCGATGCAAAGAAAATGTCTATAAACGTACCTCTATACTAGTACTTAGCAAGAATGAAACGCCAATTCTACACTAATTAACCTAGTCAGAACCACATGGGTTAAAATCAACATGATTTGAGGATTTAGGAATAATTTACACTTTTTCCCCTGTTGTGGTTTCTCATTGAGGGTGCGGGTAGGGATGGGGCTCCCATTGTATTTCATTTTTGTACTTGGCCTTCATTCAATAAAATATTTAAAAAGTTCCAGCTCAGCTCACCAGGAATTGTTCAGTAGTCAGTTCAATGTCAACACGTGTTCTACATAGGCTACGTTCTCAGTGCAATGTGGAAAATAACATTAAATGTAATATTGAAGGAATGTCGTCCATAGACTTGAAATGCTCCATTCACACCACATCAAGATGGTGCCCGACTGCATCCCTTACACAATGTGCTGGCCTCCACCATCCTCCATCCTTTACTGCATGTCATTATCTTCCTAGTGCCCACCCGTCTGCTTCTTTCAGCTCATAACCCACCACCTCTACCAGGATGGGGAGGCTGCCGCCCTGCCTCAGGAGGCAGACATGCAAGCTCACTGCTCCACCCCGCGGCTGGTCCTTGCCCCTTTAGAAATGTCATGTCACTTATCTGTTCATTAAATCAGAATTGTATCAATTTTGTGTTGTGAAGTCTCTCAAAGTAGATATATAAACATGATAAAGGTTTATCGCATCACAACAGATTTCTCCATAAAGTGTGGCAGCTGATCAAAAACAGAATTATGTGGACACATTGTGTAATGATTGCTAATGCACCAAGCCATGAAGTGCTGATTTGATACCTATAGCCTCTACCTCACCACCCACATAAATAAGGTCAGAAATTCTGTTCAGAGGCAAAGGAAAAACTAAACAAAAAACCACATTTGTTGAATTGGGCTTTAATTTCCTACAGGTCAATATGCCAGAACAGCCACATAGATAATCATCTGTACAACCAGAATGTTTATAAGGGTCATCCTCGAGGAGGGATCAGGACGTTGTGGTCGTCAAGGGGTGAACTTTATTCCTCTTTTTCCCGCCATGCCTTGGGTGTCAGCTTGCCGACTGGAGACAGGTTCCAGGTGATGCCGGTCTGAGTGATAACCTGGAAAGAGTAAATGTACAATTTACAAAGTACATATTGATGTTTGATATGACTGCCATAACATTACTGACACCATGCGGATAGACTCAAATGAGGTGCAGATTGACTTCTTTAGAACTTTTAAAACTACAGTCAAACACAGAGCATTGTTTTTCAATGCACAAATATATTAACCTTATAATCGATTTGAGCTATAGTTAAGTGTACAACGATGACCAATGCCTGCCTGCCTGCCTACCAGTCCTATGAGTGTTTTGCACACATTTTCACCATGAATGGGTTAATAAGGCAAGATAATGCCTACTAAAGCGTACACCGTTTCCCATATGCACACAAATTGCTAAGGCCAGGGGACATTTCCAGTAAAGGATGACCTCCCACAACACCAACGTGATTTATAGAACACGACTCACGAATGCCCACACAGCGGTGCAGAAGCCGATGCTCCCAACGAGGAGGCCATTGCCGTATTTGGCGTGGAAGTCCTGTGGCGCCGTGGAGCCATTCCTCACCTGGCGAGCGGCCACACCTGGAGAGACCACACAGCAGCCATTTTGGTTAGCCACATTCTTTCGGTTTTATCATTCTACAAGACCATGTTAGTTGATGCTAATGTGATGCTGTGGTGCTTCAATTCTGAAATGTCATCAAGTGTAAACAGAAACCAGACTGCACCATTGTCCTACACCTGGAATCATAAAGTATATAGAAGTATATAAAACATCCTGTTAGATGGATATATTATAAAATCGTATTTCTGGTGTGGATAGCTAAACGGGGCCAGTATTTGGTTGCAGTGAACATAATCTGGTATTTAGGCCTAAAACTATTCCTTGTAACCATAGGGTTAACAATGTCACCTTTACTTATGGAGACAAGCGTTATTTCCTGTGTCAAGAAGGTTAACTCATCATTAGTACAAAACAACCACCCATCTATCATCCAAACCAATCGACTGTCAAACATGCCTCGAGGAAATACCATTGAAATTAAATATTAAACATAAAATGATTGTGTCTGATTATTATCTCAATCATCGAACATATGAAATCAACCAGAATGTGTTATAGATTTAACCGAAAACAGACGAGACCAAAATGCTAAATAATGCGGCCAAACACGGGGAGAAAAACAAGAAATGGGCATGATAGACCCATCATCGGACCTGCATAATCCCAACTCCACTCACAGTAAATGCCAGATGCAGAATGAAGCATTAAGCATATATACGGCATGTCTACGGGGAAGGCGCTGCTGAGGGTTGATGCTCTGCCTTTTTAGGCAAGGTTTGTTTGAGGACAAACCGTAGACAGAAACTGAACAGTACCGGAATTAATATGGTGCCGTTTAATTAAATACACAAATAAAACAAATAAAAAAATTAAGACACTGAAGTCCTCTTGAGTTAATATAATAACTAATTCCCGTTTTAACACAGAATAACGTTTAAAAGGGATATTGTTCTAGGTGAGGACATTGTACTGGGAAGCTAGCAGCGGCGGTCACATTTACTCCAGTGGGTCGTACAGTCAACATTTGAAACGTTCAGCCAAGCTGTAAATATATTACAATGTCAGGTCAAACAGGTAAATAAGAAACGAATTAATAACTTTGTATCTTACCGGTGACATTCACTGCAGCTTTAGCAAAACGAAACATGATGGCAACAAGGTACCCTTGAAGAATGGACTTCAATATGGCTGCTGCACGTACACTTACCGGAAACTACGGGTACTGGGGCAGACCCATTTCAACTGCAGTTTACGACGTGTAAAAAAAAAAAAGAACGTTTATATGGCCTGTTTACACTAGCTCGGTATTTCATTAAAAAAACTGGCATACAGAGTGAAATAGGAATAAAAACATGTCATGTTTTTTCGTTAAGTAGTTATCTTGTCGTTCTTTATGTTATCGACTTATACTATTTTTTGAATGGCGTCTGTTGTGATGTCAGGATGGCCGAGTGGTCTAAGGCGCCAGACTCAAGGATAATCTCCTTCCGCAGAGCCGGGATTTCTGGTCTCCGAATGGAGGCGTGGGTTCAAATCCCACTTCTGACATACTTTTGCGGTGGTCCATTATGTTGATACTCATTTATTAATAATCTCAACCGATGACGCTAGTATAGTACAGTTGTGAGTTCGTTTGAACTTCCTTATTGTCCAAATGATAATAACAAATAATAATCAGTTTAACTAATTGAAAAACTTTGGTTTAAAACACGTGAGGAAGCGATATACACACACGACATATATAATATGCTTTGTGAATTATAAAGAGTAATGTATGCTACAGATCTGAAGAGTTTCTAGACATATTGATATAGCCAATATTTTATACTTGTATACTAGGTCTATATTGTCTATGGTCCTATCATGGCGTTTGCACGGAAATACCCCAAACGGCCACGAGAGGTCTCTAAACCAAAGCCAAACAGTAAGATCCGTATTTACTGAAGTACCTCAGGGTCCTGTCAACACACTGTAAACTGTGTCCTGCTCCACTGGAACAGTTTGTCCTGGCTATCAAAACTGGTGGCTGGACACACAACCTGCTATTATGTATATGAATGTACCATTGCAGTCTTTTCAATAAACATAATCTGCAATTCAATAGCTATAGGCTATATACCTAACAAAACATAATTTGCATAGGTTAATAACGACATCATGTTATCATTATTTCCCATAATCAAGTTTTTTATGATAAGTTGCCAAAACTGTATTGACATACTGCATGATAGTTCATGAATAAATGTATCAAAAAATGAATGTGAATTAGGTTGGTTATTTTAGTTCATATAAAGGACATGTATTGCAGTACATAGGGAGTGGGCATGGTCTGAATTCCTTCCTGGAGCCAACTTCCGCCCCTCGCTCCTTAAAAACAAAAAAACAAAAAAAGGGGGAAAAAATAAAAGTAGGCCTACATCTGAGGTGAAGGACCCTACTGTCATCTTGAAATCAAAGTGTATGAACCTTCTTTAATATAACTATTCTATTTTCATATTTCAGGAGGGTACTTTCATTAGACAAATCAGACAACCCATTTTGCAACTGTCCTAATAGGACAATGTGGTTATTGAAATGTGGGTATTAAACCTGTGCAACAAATCGTCTTTTTTTCTACAAACTTTATTTCACATTTTGCTGACTTATCCAGCGGTTTGAAAAACAAGATGCGACTATTGAGTATTAGAAGTCTTTACAGTTCCAGAGCTAGTTTCTCTAAAAGAGTCCAGCGATAACCATGAACAGCTTTAATAAAAACCAGTTGTCCGGTCAATATACGATCATTAGCCTTAAAGAAAACAAATAGCATGAGCCTTTAACAAAAACACACATGAAAAGTATATGATAATACAAAAACAAAACACATGTGGATATATTTGACTGCAATACTACTATAACTTGTAGACCAGTATAAGATCAAAGTCCTCTGCTGGTCATAAAAGATAAAGCCTGGGGACAATCCATTTACCTAAACATTCAAATTCAAGCCACTGTTTGAGATTCTTTTTTTAACAAGAACATTTGGACTAATCTGATACTAACATGAAATACTGCCAATCAACGACCAACTTCCTGAGGTAAATGAATTGAGTCGGCTCCAACGAGGGAAAGAAATGAAGAGGAATGTTTACACCAATCTAGTGCCATCTCTAGAGCAAGGGCATGGATTATATCAGGCAGGGACTCAATGTGCTAAAGGGTTTTTCTTATTCAACTTACAAAAACAGCTGTTGTCAGTTTTTAGCAAACCTTAAACACCAGACAGGTGGTTTAACCATTGAAACCGGGTCACATGTATTGAGCCCTTCAAGGCCAACAGGCATTAAAAACCGTATTTACATATGTTTTTGGAACATAGAACTTAATAATATACTATATTGCTGAAAACAGACATTTGCAATTGCTTTTTTTGATGGATGGAAATTAATGCAATGATAGTTATGTGGCAGGTATGTCAGACATCTGGCACAAAAATGGTGGTCCCTAGGCCGGAATTATAGTGTTTGGTTATGACGATATGCTATAATCAAGGTCTAGTCAAACTAAACACAAACTGCTCCTCAATGCTACCAATAGTCTACAGTATAGACTTGACAATAGACTTTTTTTCTACTTGACAATAGAACAGTCCATAGTCCTTTAACTCATTAAAATGGAGTCAGTCAGTATAATGGCTCTTACAATATGTTGTTGAAGCCACTAACTGGAGATCAATATTTTATCTCCCCACAACCCAGTTGGATTCACCGTTTGTTACAACTATTTCACTGCAACCACAACTCTGTAGGGCTGTTTTTAAAAGGGGTATGTGGAACAAAAATGACTAAAACCCAGATAATAACATTTACAGTCAGTTCATAAACATATTAAAATCCAGATCAGATACAAAGGATACATAGGAGGAGAGAGGATGAGTGACTAACAAAAGGCAGTCATTATTGTAATAGTCACAGAGAGAGTTAAGGCATATAGGGACTCTTGAGAGCCTCTAGTCTGTTTTTTTGTCTTTCGCTTCTTCGTCGTCGGTGTACTCTGTGGGTTCATCGCCGGGTTTCAGGAGTTTGCCAACGTAGTCGTACTTCTCTGTCGGGGTAGAAGGAGAAGTGTGGGCAACCAAAAAAAACATTGAACTCTCAGAATGTATGGAGAAGACTACAGCAGAAAAACCAAGAGGTACATTTAGGAACGCCGGTTCCGAGCCGACTTCCAAGTTTGACAAAGTCGAGGACTTTTCAGCCACCGCCAATCATTGTATGCAAGAGGGGTGTGTGTGTGTGTGTGTGTGTGTGTGTGTGCACAATTTTAGTCCAAGAAGTTGTTTTTGAAAATGGTTCATGAGCATGAGCCATAAAAGCCCTACTTGTTTGACCAAGCAGCTACTATTCGTTGTTCTTAACTTACGGGTGAATTGCGTCTCCCACTCGCTGAGGCTCTCCTGCTGCATAGAGTTGAGGTCTGACAGATCATCGTGTTCGTCTTTCAGCGCCTCCTTGTCCAGACAGAACGTGGCCAGACCCCTGGACGCGTCCCGGCCGGCGAACACACCGTAGGGCCCCTCTGCACGTCACACAGGGACAACACACAGACGTCAGCACAGCAAGGATCAGGCCTGGAGCAAACCATTCAATACTGACAGGAGGACATCACTATGGAGAGAAGGCTGAGGGGATGAAATGCATCTGACCAACAATATCAACTACAACAATTGTGTCGCTGGTTAATAAAAATACAAACATGTGATCCATAACATAACAGATGTTACCACCACCCCCCAACAACACTTCTTGTTCTGAAAACACGAACTGGACTCTGGACTACAGACCTACAAACAAGTGTTGGAGAACAAACGTGTAACTTTTACCTTAAAAAATGTAGTGTGAAAAAATCAGACTAAAATAAAAAAGCACCCCTACAGAACCTCATGCACCGTTGCATGAGGGTGCGTTTCTAATCTTTAGTTTTGCTTCATAAGAACCAAGGCATTTGGGTCAAGGCAAGTTACTGCAGTACATGCACAACTTTCCAGTTTCAGACTCGGACTCTACAACACTATGGTGGTATTTTGCATTCAACCATGTCTAGGCACACAACCACATCCAGTTCCCATTCCAGTAACCATTAACTGGGAACTGGGATAGATCAGTTAAATCTATTTATCTAACTGGGTTAGATAGATAGTGTAGATAGACAGCGTTGTGAAACCACTTCGGACTGAACCATAAACTGGACAGGACGGGGGGGGGGGGGGGGGGGGGGGGGCAAAACTTCCACAACACTTTGAATTAATGCAATTTAACCCTCATACGAATCTGCTACCAATCAATCCGTGGCCAGGTGTCTAATTCCTCGAGGCCCACCTGGAGAAACAACACCCATGTGTTGAAATAAGTGCTAAATATGATGATGCAAAGTTGCGTTGACGAGCATGCAGCTTTTACACGTAGAAAAGGCGACGCGGTTCAGTGCGGGTTCTGCTAGTTCCGCTGGTTCTGATAGTTCTACTGGTACCGCTGGTTCTCCTGGTTCTACGGGTTCTGCTGGTTTTGCTAGTTCTACTGGTTCCGCTGGTTCTGCTAGTTCTACTGGTTCTCCTGGTTCTACGGGTTCTCCTGGTTCTGCTGGTTCCGCTCACCCGGCCCGTAGAACTTCTTCCCGCGGGTCACATCGAAGACCTTTCCGTTGACGGCCATGAGGATCCTCGGGTCCCGCAGCCCGTCGTACGGCTGCAGGTCGGACAGCGTGAAGTCCCTCCTCTGGAGCCGGGCCAGCGGCGGGTCCATCTCGCCCAGGTCCGGCGGCGGGTCGCCCCTGAAGATCTTGTAGAGCAGGAAGAGGCAGAGGCCCAGCAGACACAGGTTCAGCGGGGACGTGAAGATCTCCTGCAGGATCCCGGGAGAAGTCTGCTGGCTCCCAGCGTCGTCCTCCATGTTGTTAGTGTGCTGCTGCTGCTGGGGGGCGGACTCCACTGAACGGGACGACACACGACAGAAGTCACGCACATCACCCGGACATTGGCCCCTGGCTCCACCAATCACATCACTGCGATTATTTACACCATTATATTATGGAAAAATACACATACATTATTGAAATGCTATTAAAACCCGAATATATATACATATATATTTATATATTGGCGCCACATTTAATTATAGATGTATCAGCGCTGCGCGAATGACGCTATTTATTACAACCCAAAAAAACAACAACACTATTTTCCAAAAATGAATTACAGCTTTTAATGCATTGCTCAAGTCGTGTTTTTTAAGTAGTCTAAACATAGACGTAGCCTAAACGCAATATTTTTGAATGACGTCACTGCGTGCGGTCATCATCACATCCTGTGTGTCGCGTAACGTGGCCCGTCCTCTTTATGGAAACCGCGGCGCAGAGATGCTTAGTTCCGCCCAACCCAACGCTCCCGAGTAGTTCGTTCTGGAAAGGTAACTTTAACATTGTTTGGTAAATCAACGTATCGATGTCCCCTTTTACCTTATAGTTAGACGGCACGTAAATGTACGGCGTCATTTATATGTAAAGGTATTGACGGAGCTGTGATTTGTTGTAAATTCGTCGAGGACATTGAAACTTGTTTTGTTTATTTCAGACGTTGCGCAACGGTGGCATCAGTCCGGGCTAGCTTGCCGACACATCCTCCACCCAGAGCAGAGATGACACTGGCTCTGCCTGTCACCTTCGCTTTAAACCCACTAAGGTAGCTGGAAACTATTGATCATAGTCACTTGTTACCGATTGGACATACTTGTCTGCTACCGACTCGATAGGCATTGGGTGCTGTTTGAGATCCGATCGCTTTGATTCAGGTAAGTTTCCTTGCAGTAATAATGTGACATCCTTTGCTAGGTTTCCGTGTTAGACCTAGATCTGGTCCACATGACACGATTCATTTAAATACTAATCAGTCGATTTCCCCTCACATTGGATCACACACACACACACACACACACACACACACACACACACACACACACACACACAGCGCATTGAGGAACCCACCCCTCGGCTAACTGGTTCTGCTCCTCCCTGCGGGCCCGGTCCGTCCAGACCAGTATGAGTGCGATGCGGGTCGACACCAAAGTGGTCATGTTGGGGAAGGAGAGTGTCGGCAAGACGAGCCTGGTGGAGAGATACGTCCATCACCGCTTCCTGGTGGGGCCTTACCAGAACGTGAGTGTCAGCTGCTGCTGCCCCCCTCCTCCCTCGCTGCTCGACTGCGTTGGTCTGTTTGTTATACGGGTGTGACTTCCTGTTCTGAAACGAAATATTATGTGTGAAAACAAATCTGTGTAGGTCCTTTGTGTCCTAAAAAAATACAATCACAAGCAGAAGCCATACAAAGTGCTTTCTGCTCATTATAATTCTCCTTGCTTTCAGGAAGGCTTATTCATATCATATTTTAATCATATGACACAACCCCCCCCCAAAAAAACAACAACATTGCATCAAATGTATAATCAAGTGAAACCGGTATACTTTGTCATGCTTCTGTTAGATTATATCTTCGTAATGACACCGATTACACATACATTGAAATGTGGCCTCTCTGACAGACGATTGGAGCCGCTTTCGTTGCCAAACCCATTCAAGTTGGGGAAAAGGTAGTCACCCTGGGAATATGGGTAAGTAGAACATCACATCAATGTGACTTGATGCCTTTTCCATCTCTTGCGTTTACTCTTCTTTGTCTTGCTCTGTCTTTTTAGTTTCCGCTGTCTAACATTTTGTTATTTGCCCGTCCCCTTGTTCATCTCCTCTTATCCCTGTTTTGCTGTCTATCGGGGCAGGACACTGCTGGGTCGGAGCGTTATGAAGCCATGAGCAGGATCTACTACAGAGGTGCCAGGGCCGCCATTGTCTGCTATGGTCAGTCACGCTCTGTCTTTATCAACACTTTGAGGACACCACACATGTCTCGGCTCTTCTCTCCTTTGGCTTCGCCGTTTCTCTGGTGGTAAATCGCTGACCTCCGTTAAATACAACCCCCACTTTGTTTGATTAGTTTATGTTAGTAGCAGTGCTGAAGGTAAACAGAGGTTCAGTTTGGGGGTGGGCATCTGCTGGTGCCCCCAATTCATTTGAAAGGAAACAACTGTTTACACACACACACACACACACACACACACACACACACACACACACACACACACACACACACACACACACACACACACACACACACACACACACACACACACTCATTGTGTACTGTGCCATAAAACAACACAGTACAATGCTTTGTTAACACACTTTCCACCTCCAAACAGTGCTCACATGACACAGCTAAACTGCAATAGTTCCATTTTATTATTTGTTACGTTAATGTGCCAAGTACATCGATTTTGCTTTTGCTAGTTATTGTTTTCATACTGACGTATGTAAGTACATAATGCCCCCAACATGGCTAAAATAAAATTGCAATCACGAACATAGTATTTTCAGGATAAATCATCTCTAAAAAGCTTTTGCCTTCAAAGTTGCCTTCAAAATGTAATGTGCAGTATGATTGTATAGGTGTAATAGGAGCAATAGATTTATTTAGAAGCTGCTTTCTTACTACCTGGAATATCTTCTGTTTTTTATCAGTTGAACTTTGAGTTTTGCAAATTCAAACAGGCTGTTGTATAAATTATCTAACAGTGGACCCTACTTCCACGAGTGTAAGCAGCTTGTAAGAGTCATGTTTTTCAAAGTTACTATTCTACACATTTTCACTGTGACACAGATGGCAGCTGTTGTAATACAGAGTCCTACCTATTTTAAAGATGTCTCCCTCAGGACAAGCTACTACTAGAGGGGGAATCCAGAGATTACCGAAGAAACCAGATAATGAAATGTCTCGACAGTGGTCAAACTTAACTTAACACAATGTTTGTCCCTGAGGCCAATACAAGGCCTCTGTACCAGGGCTCCGAACCGGTTCAAGGAACGAAAACCGAAAACGAACGGAATTTTACGAGGAACGGAAACGGAAACGAAAACCAAATGGTCTTCAACTGTTCCGGAACAGAAACGTTATTCTGAAATCCCCAAAACCGGTTAATAACATTTTTCGTTCTCTATATAGCCTATACAATTTCACAAAAGCATAGCAAAGCCTATTTCATGAAAAAAAAAAAAAGATTCTGGTTGCCGCGTTCACTTCGCCGCCCGCTAAGCTCAGCTGTCACACATTCCCACCACCACCCTGGTTATATACCAATAACTATTATGGTCTATTGTAAGGTATCGACCACAAAAATAGACTAGGCCCAATAACACTGCCGGAACGTTAAGAACGAACGGTATTCTACGTTCCGAACCGGTTCAGGAACGATATGTTGGTGGCGGAACGCAAGAACGAAAACGTTAAATATACCGGTTCTGTTCGGAGCGGAACGATTGAAAAATAATTTCGTTTTCAAGCCCTGCTCTGTACAGAGACCAATGCAACAGGGTGTTGTTAATATCTGGAGTTCACGGGTGTACACTTTAGTTACTGGGTAATCATACCCTTGTTGGCTTCTGTGACTGCTGTTGTCAAGGTAACAGCCATGTGTTAATGGTTTAAAGGTACCTAAAAATGTTACCTACTTTTACTAACCAATTTGACATTTCACGGTTGCATGTGAGGTAGCTATAGAGTGATTTGACTGGTTCCACTGGAGCCACGTTGTACACTGGGACCAACGTGCTTGTGTTGGGGGCGGCGGTTTCTTCCTAGATCTCACAGACAGCAGCAGTTTCCAGCGAGCCCGGTTCTGGGTGAAGGAGCTCCAGAACTGCGAGGAGGTGAGTTTGTGTTGTTACATGTGTGTGTTTTCTAGATGGCCCCTACCAAGGTTTCATTGTATCACACCTCCATTATTTCTGCTGATCAGATTCTAAGTAAGCAGTAAATGTGTGTAAGACAATGAAAAGACTGAGGTGTGTGTGTGTGTGTGTGTGTGTGTGTGTGTGTGTTACAGCACTGTAAGATCTACCTGTGCGGTACTAAGAACGACCTGGTACAGGCGGACAGAAGTCTGCGTCAGATAGACTTCCACGATGCACAGGACTTTGCTGAAGGTACATTTCCCAAAAACAAAAACAACAACACTGGAATTGAAACTAATTGGGCTGCAACTAACGATTTTCTTAATCGATTAATATAACGATATATTTTTCGATTAATCATTTAGTGTAGAAAATGCTATCCCAAAGTCATGTCTTAAAGTTTCTTGCTTTATCTGACAAGCAGCCAAGAAAAACTAAAGTATTAATTTTATAATGACTAGGCAAAAACTACATATTTTACACATCTGATTGCGGAATCTGAAGGAAATTTTTAACCAGTAAAATTATCACAGGTTAATATGACAGACTCATCGCAGTCTTTCTATATGAAGCAGGTTGACCAAGAGAAAGTAGGTAAAATTATCAACAAATTAAGTCATTCAAAGGCAAAGGATCTGTTTGGGTTGGATACTGCTTTTAGCAAAACACACAGCTCCACCCTGATCAAACCAATAATGCATCTGATAAACCTCTCCATCAGAGCGGGTGAATTCCCACAAAGCTGAAAAACGGCGGTCAATTTTGAAGGCTGGCGCCAGACCAAGAAGGCAACTATAGACCAACTTCTATTCTACCCGCTCTCTCAAAGGTCTTGGGAAAAAAATGATTGCCATGAGCAACTGGTTGACCACCTTGAAAGCAATTAACTTATTTATCCTAAACAGTTTGGATTTAGGCCAGGGTACTCAACGGAAATGGCCAACTGCTATAGTGGGAGCGGTGTTTATAGACCTTAAAATGGCTTTTGACACCATGAACCATGAAGTACTTTTAAACAAACTTAGCACCTTTAACTTCACTGAGCAAGCAACTGGCTGGTTTGCATCATACCTCGAATGTAGAGATCAACTGTAAGAGCAAGAGTAATTATTGTACGATCATGTAAAGAATGTCACTACTTATCATGTGTTCATTGTAACGTATTTTTGGTAACGATATGTAATGACAATTTTTAATGTTTTCTGCATTATTCCTGACAAATAAATTACTACATAAATAAATAAACCAAACATTTTAATTTCTGAAGCATCAAGCAGCAAATGTTTGGTAAATTTTGATAAATATTTGATTCAATTAATTTTCTGTCGATCAACTCATCGATTAATCAACTAATCGTTACAGCCCTAACTGGAATTCTCAATCATATGAGACTGAGCAGAACTTGTTCCACTCAGTCTGGTGCTATGCTAATGTTGGCATCAGCTAATGTCGTGAGACGGGGGGCGGGGGGTTGCCCTCCGATGAGTAACACCTTAAGTAAGTAACTTCCCTTTGCAGAGATTGGAGCGCTGCACTACGAGACGTCTAGTAAGACTGGAAACAATGTTGGTGAGTCACGGCCTTTTCCCCTTCTTTAGTCGCTCCAAAAAGCTACGGTCAATTGATAAAAAAAACAGTAACCAAACATTCAAATCAAAGCTGGTAGGCCTTAGCTTCCACTACAGTCCCATAACTGGAGTTTGGGACTGTAGTGGAAAGGATTGAACCACTAACTAAGCTCTGTATTCTCTGTGTTCTCTCATGGACTGGCTGCTGTTTCAAACAGATGAGTTATTTCAGAAGGTTGCAGAGGACTACAACGACTCTGCCTTCCAGTGTATGGCAGGTGAGAGAATACTTGTATGTAAATTGACCATTGACATTAAACACTGTCTGAAGAGAAGGGACCTGTAACTGTGTTACGCTAAAATCGGTCCTCTGTCTCAACGGAAGAGGATTCTTAACTGTTGCGTTAAGCGCTGTCCTCTTTCTCGACAGATGAGGCAGCTGTTGACCTTGGCCAAAAGAAGGACTCCTATTTCTACACTTGTTGCCATAACAACTGACTGTAATGGACGAGGGGTCGCAGCGGGATGCACTCAAAGGAGTTTCAAGACTGAGCCAAGATGCTGGAATCACCACCACTAAGGAGAGGAAAAGGGAAGGAAGGACAACCAGGCTTTGCTGTTCTTTTGCTCATCATTTGTTGAATCTCGTTGGTGGTTTGACTTGAGTGAAGAGGCTTCTTGGGAGACGCGATTGAAGATGGCAGACTGATCCCAGGGCCTCATTTCACTTTGTTCTCACTTTTATTTAAAGACTTGCTGGTGTTTTGGTTTTTGGAAACCTATGAACTCAAGTGCGGTGGAGGGGCTGTTTTCCTCCTGTTCATGATGTTAGGGTTTGTTTTTCTTTGTGTGTGTTTACATCAAGAAGTACGCCATATTTTATGATGGAAAAGCCAAGGTGGACTCATTGAAACCTGACCCACTGTACACTTTTGAAGCCACTATTTTAATTAATTTAAAAAAACACAAACAAATACAATGTTTGGTAGGTCCTTGTGTGTCAAGGTGTTGAGACATTAATAAATAAAAGTTCACTGAGTTTTAAAAAATAATAATGAATAAGCTGCAGTGACTTGTGGGGAGAGATAGGTAGGTGTGTGAGAGACTTAAGTTTACAGTGACAAATTGCTGTGTCATGGTATACCAAGAATATTGTGCTTATTATTAAATTATACATTTAGGGAGTCTCACCTCCCCTTCATATGTAAAGTCATCTAACACACATTTTCACCAACACAGGAAAACCATGTGAGTGTTGTCATGGTCGCTGGGCTACAGTAACTGCATTGACTCATGACTGCTCAACTTGATTTACACTGTGCTCCAGTCCCAAGCATTACAACATCACTGTTGCCTTTTTAAGTTGTGCTGCCTTGTTGTCCACCCTTCTCCATGATAAAGCATCCATTTGTCAATATTTCGGTGCAATTTTTATTTTTTTGTTCAGTTGATGGAAAAAAGCCCAAAATGCTTTTTGTTAAATGTTCTGGAATATTAAAGCGCAAATTCCTTAAATGAATGTCATGACACTTGGAAGGGTTTTGTCACAACCCATATTTTGTAACGTATTATGTTGTATTATTTCCTTCATTGTATTTATTTATTTATTTTTTGATTGGAGCCCATATTGTGGTCCAGTCAAAAGTATCTGGAGAAACTGGAAAGTGAGTTTAAATGGATTAAAACACCCCATTTAATGGTATTTTCAAATCAACCTGCCTTGCAGATGATGGGTTACAAAACAATTACAAAACTAAATTGCCAAACTGGAATGGAAACAATGGGCTCAATGATACATCATTGAGCTCTGATATTCTTGGAAGGTCAATTCTGAAAGAAAATAAACTGTATACTCTTTAAAAAGCCAGACATTGTGTTCAAGAGGGAGGGGGGGGACAGTGACTTGAAATGGCGTGCAGTTGACACTAAGATCATCCTTTGCACGTCGCTCTCTTTTACAGCACAAAGAAGTCAGTTGACTTTCTGTCCATGTGTTCACTAAATGTGCTCATCCATTACAGCAAACATCTTTGTTTTTTTAACTTGATTTGACAAACATTGTGTGAATGTATGAGTATGTTTGGTTTAGTATCCACATCCATTATCACTAATGTAACTTTTTTTACTCAGTGTTCCGCTGTATCAAGCAAGTGAATATTCCTGTCACCGATGACGACACACTTATTACTACAGACAAATTACGGACTGCTTTCTTGTTGCCTCAGAAAAAAGCAGAACTGGTTGAAATTCACAAACTTTACAGGACGTCTGCAAGAACCTCCAGCACAAAAAAAAGAGACAGAAAGAAAGAGAGGATTTGCTGTAACCAGAGACCTTCTAGATTCTTCACAACTACAGGAACATGATCATTGATATTAAGAGACTCAGTGGGGGACTCTGACGACATTACTTTGTGTCTTCAATGGCAGCCGTTTGCTGCATCTTATGAGCAAAGATTAAAAACAAGCTGACGTGTTGCTGCTGCTGCATGGGTGTTCTCAACAGCTGCTAGTGTTCTGGGTGGTTGCTAGCGTGGTCCAGGAGGTTGCTAGGGTGTAATGGGTGGTTGCTAGGGTCTTCTAGGTTCTTGCCATGGTGTTCTATATGGTTAGGGTGTTTTAGGTGGTTGCTAGGATGTGCTGGGTGGTTTCTATGGTGTTCTATGTGGTTTTCTATGGTGTTTCAGGTGGTTGCAAGGGTATTCTGTGTGGTTGCTAGGGTGTTCTAGGTGATTTATATGGTGTTCTATGTGGTTGCTATGGTCTTCTGGGTGGTTGCTAGGGTGGTTTCTATGGTGTTCTAGGTGGTTGCTAGGGTGTTCTTGGTTTAAAAGTCTAATAATTTGTGGACAAACAGCCGCTCAATTAGCATACGTAGACTTGCTATGCTGGGCAAAGCCGCAATGGATTACATCATTTTGTACAGATCTGTTTAGATGTTTTGTACTGATCTGTGTCTAATCCAACCAAGCACAATGCACATCATATTTATATGCATCATATATCTTTGTGCAGTAAATGTTCACTACACTCTTTAAGGTCATCACAGCTAACACAGGCATCAGCAGGCACCATCAGATTGCAGTTTGTTGGAATTGAAAACCTTGATGGGATCTTTTTTAATTGAGCAATATGTCACAACGTCGGTATAAAGAAATGTACCTCTCCTGTGTTTATGTCAGATTTGTGATTCACCAGACACCAGGAGGAATTTCATCATTTAGTACTTTCTTTCTGTAATACTTTACTAAAACGGTCAAGTGGGGAGATCTGTTCGGTCAAAGAGCCCAGACACTGGGTGTTACATTTCATGTTCATAAAACAAAATACAATACTTTGATTAATACAAGCTGACTCACTCAGTCACACCACTGACCAGTCAATGGAAAATAAAAGATAACAAATAAACAAAACAACATGAAAGACACATCTATGCTTCATGGAGACAAAACTAATTGACCATTTCAGGAATACAGCTCAGAGTCAGAGCACTGATCTTTCCCTCCCCCCAGAAGACTGGACTGATTACACAATAAGGATTATTTATATTATGTCTCCCGTTGTCCTGTGTGCAGTACATAATCCTCTTGAAATCAACCATACAGAACACATTGGACACTCACTGGAGAAATAAATATTAAGAATGCATTCAGACTCATCAAATACAACGGCATGCCTCTTGTAAACTAACAAACAAAACCACATTTTATCCCAAGGGCAAAATAGTGAGTCACTCATTGGGGGACCGATCGGCTCGGGAGTGTGGGGTCTTCCAATTACATAAACCCGATGTTCACTTTAGGCTAACCATGTATTTCACAATGTCTGGGAGTACAGCTTAAGCCAGAGATGCACTTAAACGTTACATTGTTTTGAGCCAGTTGGTGAATGCGCTCACTTCATCCGCAAAGTCAAATCGCTGGACGCTATGCTGAAATATTGGGGGGGGGGGGGGGGGGGGGGGCACACATCCCCCAGTCCCCCCCGGGAACTTCGCCCCTGTTTTATCCACGGCAATAATACCATTGTTCAATGTTCAATCCAATAGGTTTACAACTTAAATAAACACCAAGTGCTCTACATATTTTTTTAAATAGTTTGTTTCAATAATATGAATCTCATTATAAACTATATTGTTAGATTAGAATTAAGGCAAATTAGAGATAATACGTCTATATTATACAAGATATACTTTTTTAAATGTATAGTGTTCCCAGTGGACACTGACTGGGAAGTGCATGAAACAATGTGAGACAAGTAGGCTATAGCTAACGGCCAACGTCAACGGCGTCAGTGAAGTGGGGGAAAACAAAAGCGGTCATTTTTCCCTCATTGTAGAAAAATAAAAACAGGGATTGATTGCTGTCCACAGAAAC
>JAOPHQ010004603.1:0-40000 GCA_030340625.1 Merluccius polli | reverse complement strand
TATATTCCCTGGAAGGTTCTGGTGTTATAAGGTTTTGAGGAGTACTAGTAATGACAATTGTCACAACGGTGTTAATATGATCCTAAAGGAATGAATGCTTGAGGTCTCTGGTCTCTGACCTGCGGGCCTCCTGGTGAGGCTGAGGCAGTCAGCATGGTAGACCTTGGGACAGCCCGCTCTTTTGCAGGACACCATCTGGCCACCATCTCCACAGCTGAAACACTCGTCTTCGCGCTCCTTTGTCAACACCACTTTACTCTTCCTCTTGGCCTGGTTCTTCTTCATCCTGCGGCCCTTGTCATCGGTCCGGGGGTTGTTCTAGGGAGGGAGAAGTTTTGATTCTTTATTAAATTGTATTCAATTCACATTGGAGGAAAATACATGGTTAGTTAGTAGGAAGATCGTTCAACTGACTATATTCTACCAAAAATTCCCATTTTCCATCTGGCCATAAACGCAGCATAATACTTTACTATTGGTTTTCCCACCTGTGCAATTCCAGGTTTAAGAAGGAAACATCATTCAATTAAAGTAATTTATTTTGACTGTTCAAAATGATCTACTCATCAGTTGTACGTTGGGTTTGTGCTAATACAAATGGCTGGCTGATAAAGCTGGCAGTTGTAGCAGAATTGGCCACGTCTCTTTCTCTCCTCTCACCTTGGGTCGGACCCCCAGGAAGCCACTGCAGTTTGCTGCTCCACATTTACACACTGTCTTTCCGTTGCCTAAACACTCAAGGTTGTAGTTGAAAGTCAGCTCTATGCCTAGAACACAAACACAAAACAGCAGGTGGTGATTTTTCTGTCTCCTAACAGTCACATAGGTCAGACATTAAATGAAAGTAAAATTTAACAACTTCAACACCAAAATGTTGATTAGCTTTCCATATTATATAATTAAAAAGTTATGGCTTTGGCGGCTGGGTAATCATATTAAGCAAAAAGATTTCAGTTTGAGTCCAGGTAGTCATCGTCATTAATTGTTTCATCAATGCAATGAAATGCAATCGATTTTTTTTATACATCCATTATTAAGCTTGGATTTTCTTTTCTTCATCAAGTTTTTTTCCTGCTGCTACAAAAGATGGCCTCACTTGCAGCCCATCACCGTCCATTACCATCCCCAGTCCTATGTACAAAAAAAGAAAGAGGATTTCATGGTATTTTACCAGCAGGGATGTCGACGAGAGCGAACAGACCCACACGAGTGTCTCCGCTCACCGTCCACTTCTGAGTCTCACAGTTGGGCTGGCAGCTGTGGTTCATGAAGCGTGCCTCGTTGCCCTTTGGCCCAGCATCGATGACCCGGTCCTGAAACCGGCAACACAGAGCAGATCACAGAGGTTGTGGATGAGGAAGATCTCAGACATAGAGAGACACTTAATTTTCTCTTTTGAAAGGGACACAATTTAACATTTGGTCATCTTCTATTCCTGTGAATTAGTTTCCCAGTAAATGTATACACTGATACATTTAAACAGTATGAAGTTGATTCTTCTACAGAAAAATATATCCAGAATCCTGGATATTATATATCTATATATGATTTCCAGCATTGAAACACTATCAACAGTATCTAAATCACACATTGTATGGATGCATACATAATAAGTATAGTCCCATTTTTCTCAATTGAGTCCCAGGACTCTTTTTCAATTTGGCATTATAAAAACAGAGAGAAATATAGGCTGTAACCATAATATCAGGGAAATACCAAAAGGTAAACAATTCAAATGCTCTCATCAATAATACATTTTAAATTTTACTTCAGCAATAGCAACCCCCTAGCCTGACATCGCCAGATCATGTCGAAAATGCAGACTTTGGGTGACGTTGAAGAAATGTATTCGTATTTCAGTTGCCGTTTTCTAAAATATGACATTTTTTGAGGTAGAAATAATTATATTCCCCCAACGTCAGTATGCTTGATTTAATATCGGAACCGTCCGGAGCCAGCATATTCCATTAATATTGCTTTATAAATGTGTACTAAAAAAAACGGCCACACTTCTTCTATCTTTAATATAGGGCCTATAAAGTGAAACTGATTCACAAAATGCATTAAATTCTCTTGATCACATTGTAATTGTGAATTTTAACAAACATGTATATGGAAATACACAACAGCTCAAGATTCCTACATAATTGTAGCCTCGTGAGAACGTCCCGATCTCGTGTTCACATTCTGTTTCTCTCTGGAGATCGGTCTGGCCAGGCTTCAAGTTATGCGCTTGTGGCCGAACCACAGTGGGTCAGACCAATCAGAGGAACTATTGGCAGCTCCTAAAGAGGTTAGCATAGATGCTGCTATAGCATCAGTTATATCTGAAGATCTCAGACATATTGCTTCATTAAAGACGTGCAAAGAATGGCACCGAAGGCTTTTCTCAAAGGAAAACATGTTTTCAGTCTCCGACTACGTCATATGGTTTGTTGACCTGATTGGTTGAAGTTAGTCCGTGATTAGTCTCGCATAGCCACTACCTATCACCACACTTCGTCTTAGCCCTGTGCCAGCACTGGAGAAAGGTCTGGCTCTACTCTATCAAAAAACACTCTGTCTTGTTTGTATTTCTTTAACCAATCACAATCGTCTTGGGCGGCAGAAAGCCCAGGATGCAGCAATGGTATAAGCCCGCCCAGAGCCTGCCATTGGGCGACTATTGCAGTCGTGTGAAAAGAGGTGTGCGCTAAGCCCACTTTAGCCCCCCCTCCATTAAAAATGTTTACCCCTCTGTGTAATGGGACAGGGAGTCTGCGATCACATTCGGACTCGGCTCTTTACAGAATCTCAAACCGAAATGGCTGGAGGGACAGGTACCATCTGGAAATCCTGGCGTTTGTATCTTTCATTTTGTGGATCGATTGAAGTGCTCTGAACTCAGACTCTAGGGTAAACTCTTACCTATAAGGTAATACTTTAAAGTGTCTAGTGCCCATTTAACTGCGGATGCCTCTTTCCCCACATTGGAATACCTCATTTCCCTTGGGAAAAGCTTGTGGCTGATGTACTGTAAAGGCATTAAATCCACTCCTTCCCCCTGCAGCAGCACAGCCCCGAGACCAACCCCTGAAACATCTGTCTGTATGGTAAAAGGCAGCTTAAAATCTGGACATTGCAATGCAGGTGAATTACATTAAAAGTTTTTCAGATCATTAAAGGCATTCCCACACTCAGTTGTCCACTTCACCTTTGCAGGACTGGACTATGAGTCAAGTCACTGAGAATGGCCTAATGGAAAGAGAAATTGGGGATGAATCGCCAGTACCAGCTAAGAATGACCATACCTTTCGCTTGGTTGTAGGAGGTATACAGGCTTGCACAGTTTCAAACTTTCCCACCTGAGGTTGGATAACCCCTCCTACGATAACATAGCTAAGATACTGGACCTCTGCCTTAGCAACGTGACACTTCTTTGTATTGATGACACAAAGAAGCCTGCTCCCTGGATGTGGTGAAGAACATCAGCCAGGTGCTGCACATGGTCCCCTCAGGATTCACTGAAGATGATGATGTGGTCAATGTAAGCCACTGCGTAGTCCGCTGCTCGATTAACTCATCCATACAAGGCATTGGGTAAGAGCAGTGTTGGGAATGTTACTTTAAAAAAGTAATTAGTTATAGTTACTCACTACTTGTTCCAAAAAGTAACTGAGTTAGTAACTGAATTACTTTATAATAAAAGTAACTAGTTACCAGGGAAAGTAAAAGTAGCTATATGTCAAAGAATTTGCTGCTTCTTCGAATCTGTTTGGTGTGTGTGTGGTGCGTGTGGCCTGGCTTGTGTGTAAAAACACTGGCTCCGATTGGCTACCATGAAACATGACTCTGCCTTAGCCAATCATAATCGCTTATCTCGTTGTTAACCCACCCGGTCTCCTCACTAGCAGTTTGTGTATGGAGCCAGGGGTGCGTTCGGATTACGCAGTTTATTCAATCAATTCATAGTAACGCACCGCATGCTTCAGTGCCGGTACCAGTTTTACTGGAACCCGACAATTGGTTTTCCCTGATGGGTTTCTGTGTTGGAGACAAGAGCTTGATGTCCTGGTGAATAAGGTCAGAGTGACCTGGCTGAATACTGAAAAGCTCACCTGGCATGTGAGCTTGTAGCTCTTCTTGATGGTCTGCTGCAAGGTGGGATAGATCCGGAAGTGTTGGAGCCTCATCAACCACAGTTCTTGCCCACAACTGTAATGCCTCCGGTCTGTCTTCCCAATGCTTCAGCAAATTGACAAGAAACACTTGTGCTTCTTACGACGTTCTGACAAGTAAAGTTCATACATCACTGACCCCATTTTCTTTTTCACCTCAAAAGGTCCTTGCCACTTGGCTAGATGTCCATCTGATGTTGGCAGTAACAACAGAACTTTGTGACCCTGTTAGAACAATCGTTGGACACCCCATTATAGCCCTGTTTTGGTGCTCCCATGCTTGGGCTGTGATTATTGGCCATCTCCTGAAATACATTCAGCTTGTCTCTCACCTTCAGGACATATGACAGCATGTTGCAATGTTCATGAGAGCTCTGGCCCTCCCATGACTCCTTCAAAACATCCATTTCCGCTCATTGGGTGACCATAGAGAAGCTGGAATGGGGAACATCCTGATGACGCTTTTGGCACCTCTCTGTATGCAAAGAGTAGGAATGGGAGCCAATAATCCCAATCTGACCCTGAATTTGCTACAAACTTCTTCAACATGGACTTGAGGGTTTTGTTAAGGCGCTCAATGAGGCTGTCTGTCTGGCGATGGTATGGGCTTGTCTTTACCCCTCGAATCCCCAAACCCCGAAAGATGCTGTATACTTCTTTTAGCAGCTTTGAAGTAAAGTTTGTGCCCTGATTGGTAATGATCTCCTTTGGTACCCTACCCTGGAGAACATCTAGATGAGACAGTTAACTATTTGTCTGGCCTTGATCTGTTTAAGGGAGAGGCTTCTGGGTACCTTGTGGCCTAGTCACAAACTACAAGAATCTGTGCCCTGCAGCACTACTTCTCTCCAGAGGTCCAACAATGTCCATTGCTATTTGTGTAAAAGGGGTATCAATTATTGACATGGTGATCAAAGGGGCGCTATCCCCCCTTTCTACCTCGAGCTGTGAGCTGGCACTGTGGACATCACTTATAATACTGCAGTGTCTGCATACTGCTGAGGCCAGTAAAACCTACTGATCATTCTGGTTGGAGATTAGGCATCAGCTCCGAACCGGCTCTCAAACTGCCTTGATGGAAAAGGGGTATCAGGGACACATTTAGCATACAAAGGCTTAAGGGAGGAATCCTGATTCTGAAGCTCAACAAAATTGCTTGGGACAATAAATAGCTTTTGAGCCTCTGGTTCTGGTAAAGACCCCATTATCTTAGTCCCTTCCTTACATGCAACTGTCTGGCTTCTTTAACCTCAGTCACTTCCTCGTCTGCAAATGGGAGCTTATCCCAACCCACAACTGGCTGATGTGATGCGTCTTTCTCACCTTTAGACCTGGGCACTTATCAAGAGTTCGTAGAAAAAGTTCTAAATCCTATCGTGAATATGACAAAATGGAAATAGCCGATTAAATTGTTGAATGGATTGGAAGAGTGAACCGGAAAATCCCCAAAATAAATAAAGAAAATAAATGAATAAATATCACATAGTGAAATATAAGTTCTTGTGTTGTGTTCTTGTGTTGTGTTGTCATGTGACCTAACAACAGTGTGTGAATGCTAGTGCACGTCAGTACTTTTCCACTCTACTAAACCTTAGTAAACTTAGGCCTCAAGGCTACAGTGGTGAGACTTGAGGCAGCTGTATCT
This sequence comes from Merluccius polli, assembly GCA_030340625.1. Taxonomy (NCBI): domain Eukaryota; kingdom Metazoa; phylum Chordata; class Actinopteri; order Gadiformes; family Merlucciidae; genus Merluccius; species Merluccius polli. The sequence continues at coordinate 34,198 of JAOPHQ010004603.1, read as the reverse complement.
GCAGAGAATTTGGCCTTCAATTATTGCTGCTATATCTGTGCATAATAAGTGAACCACAACTTCCAGCTATCAGTTGTTTATCGCCTCAGGCTGAAACTCTGGGAAAGAAGACTGCCTCCTTCCTTGGGTACAGCTCTCTATTGTATATTATACAAACTCTGTTCAGGGCTCTCACTCTCTGACAGGCATTAGATGCACGTCGTATTGTGAGACCCATTTACTGCTTTTCTTTGATTATTTTCTCTTACTTTCTTTTATTATTTCACTATTAAGAATAAACCCAATTATATTGCTACTAAAAAAATACAAAAAAAATAAATAAAAAAAGGGGGGAATTAGAGGAACTACTATCAAAAGTAAGTCAAACCGTCTGAGCATTTAGAGTTCAAGATTTTCCACCACCACACTTTCTGTCATGCTCTCTTCCTAAAACTAATAATGTGGCATGGGAGCGAGTGCGGCTTGCGGTAAACAGAGTGTCCCTCTCCCCCACACAGTAGCCTATCAGAGGATACAAGTATTTTAATCTAAAATCAAGCGCTAAAGAAGAGTGTTCGTTTATTAGTGCGACAACTGGTGGGGCTGAGGCTGACCGAGTCCTCTAGAGATGCGCATTGCTAGCGTCATTGGCGAGTGCATTTCTGTTTATTTACAGTTTTTTTCAGTCGCTAACAAGCGTTTGTCCAATCAGTTGTCACATTTTCAAAACTCTAAACACAATTAGCACAGCATCGGTATTTGTGGCCATACCATTCACACATTTCATGTTGTTTCCACACAATATGCAGTCAAACACATTTCCTTAACAGACAAGCTATACCTCCCAACAAAATGATGGATTGTTTGTGTATTATTTACGAATGTTAACACACAACATCCCACAATAGCAAAAACAATATTCCAAACCTTAGATACAGTATAAAAACCTCTGCCTCTGCAATGATATCAGTTCAAAAACAATATATCTCAGCTGATAATAAACAAACAATTTAATAATTGACACACATCTGATTTATGTTGGGTAAATTGGGCCAACCACAGCTGATTCCAGTCTGGCTTAGACTCAGTGGCAGGGGTTACTGTAAGGAGGACTTTGAGGAGGGATGTTTTTGGAAACAGAAACAGAAAAAGACGAACACTGTAATGTCTGGACGAGGAAGAGTAAGAGCAAGGGGCCCAGGGAGAAGAGCAGGCCCAGTGAGAGGTGCAGGAGCAGTGAGAGAAGCAGTGAGAGGAGCAGGAGCAGTGATAGGAGCAGGGCCAGGGAGAAGAGTAGACCCAGTGAGAGATGCAGTGAGAGGAGCAGTGAGAGGTGCAGTGAGAGGAGCAGGGCCAGGGAGAAGAGCAGGCCCAAGGAGAGGGCAAGGTAGAGGTGTAAGAATGCGTGGTAGTGGAAGGTTTATGACCATCAGCCACATGACCAGATGTCCCTCCTTGAAGCCATGGATGCTGGCTGCAGGGACATCACAGTTGATGATTGCCAAGGGTGGATCCGACATACTAAGTGGTTTTATCCCAGGTGCATCGCTTGGATAATATCAGATGCGATGTTGATGAAAACATGTGGCCTAACCCTGAAGATCGCAGAGATTAGATACAGTAATTTTGTGCTTTTTTTAGTTGCCCCCCTTTGTGTCGGGGCTTTTTGCTGCTGTTTTTTTTTGTTCAGAATGCTCTTGTGTGTTTTATGGATATTTTGTTCACTGTAAGCAATACTGTAAAACTTTTTCTGTTCTATCATATTGTAAACAGTATTTCTACTGTACCTCCTCTAGTAAACAGTAAAGGAAAAAAAAACTGATTTGCTTTTTACTGGAATGCTTTTGAATGTGAACATTACATGTGGACATATATGTCCCAATCAAGTAATTTAGTGTAAAAACGGTGGATTGCATGTTTTGCATGCAAATGCCTTTAAAACTGAAACATAAAAGTCTATGCAGTTTTTGTAATGTCAACAATAGCCAGTATTTTGAAACCTGGTGTACTTTGATTGACTGCATGTACCTTGTGAAGTGAAAACAAGTGTTATTCTTTGACAGAATAATTTCATTTTGAGTCAGATTTCCAGTGTTTTGGAAGTTAGTGTATGCAGAGAAAGATGTGTTCTATTTTGAAATGAAGAGTTAGTATATATTTAACAAAATGTGTTTTTGAGAAGAAAATTATCCATTTGGCCAATTGTGTTTTGTAGGTGTGAGTCTGTGTTAAGAGTTTAGAAAAAGTATCTGAAGTATGGGTAAGCGCTTGTTAGCGATTGAAAAGAACTGTAATTTAATTCATTGTCGGATGGTGATTTCAGTCTATCGCTCCTATGATGCTTGGAAATGTTGGTTTGGAGATCCCTCTTTATATTGGTTCAGACCCATATAAGAGACACAATAGACACAACAGACTGTTGTGCAGCAGTGCATGGAAACAAATTGAATGTACTGAATGCATAAAGTGATGATACCGGCAACGAATGCCGCCAGGAATTAAACAGCTTAGTGAGGGCTGGGAAACTCCTGCTATGTCTCTGAACTCTCGCTGAGATGTGTCAGTAGCCAAAAACCTGAGGGTGGAGAGGACTTGGACACCGCCAATAAGTTGGTGCTCACCTCTTCTTATGCAGCCCCCAGCCCCCACCACTTCCTCTAAACAACGCTAGATCAGCCCCCACCACTTCCTCTAATAACGCTTGATCAGCCATAATTGCCCTAATTGTACAGAATTTCATTACATGACTTCAGTTATTAATATGCAGCATCATGGATGTCGTTAGACCTGGGCATTCGGGGCTATAGCCCCGGATCTTTTGGGAATAGCCACGGATTTCTGTGCCGTGAAATAAAAAATTAACCCCCCCCCCCCCCCCCCGGTCCGGGGTGTGTTACGATCGCGCCCCCCCCCCCCCCCCCCCCCCCCCCCCCCGTCGGTCCGGGGTGTGTTACGATCGCGCACCCCCCCCCCCCCCCCCCCCCCCCGTCCGTCTGTTCTGGGCTACAGCCCCGGATCATTTCAATTGCTAGAGACGTCCATGTGCAGCATAGTCAAATTATCTTATCGAATCTTACGTGATACATTTATTGTATAGGCTTACTTTATGCGTAGGACGACATCGATTGTATCATTAAAAATCATGTTACTTTCTGGGGGGAAATTGTATTTGTATTAGTTGGTCAAAAGCATTAACTGATCATCTTCGCAATTTCTGTCTGGTGACTTTCCTATCCACTCTACCGCTTTCTGTGCATACGCATTGTCAGACCTTGTGTGTACATTTTTAAGCCAAAAACAAATTGATAAATCCCACGTTTTGGCACATGGTACGCATGGTTTGTGCACAGATTTCTTCTTATACAACTTTGATAAATGAGGGCCATGGTAACTGCCACCATAACCTCATTGTCATAGCTAGTAGGCAGCTCACTAGTCTGACTAGTGAGCTGGCTAGAAACTACACCGGAAGTAAAATTGTAATTATGTTGTTGTTGCTGGTTTGTTATCTGTGTGTGCGCGTGTGGCTGAGCTTCACCTTGTCCAGAGTCAGCATGTAGAAGTTACAGATGTCATTCTCCTGGGCATGTCTGATCCTGGATCTGCATTCCTCCTCGTCAATCACCTCCCCGACATACTCACTCACAAAATCACCCTGGGAAGACAGCAAGCATTCACAGTCTGTTACATAGCCGCGGGAACATATTCTCAGCAGGGGGTGCTGAGAAAAAAAATGCTCAGTCTGCGCTGCACTTAACTCGCAACTCGCTACATTGATAAAAAAATATATACAAGCGCGTAGTTTGAATTAAAGGCACACAGCTCCTGTCAACACACTGCCGGTCCCGGTCATCACAGTCTGGGAGTGCTGTTTTGGTCGTTTCAGGGGTGAACTGATCAGACTGGGCTGCGAGTCTGCCTCTTCCAACTCTCTGATGCATCTCTTTTTATTTTGTTGAGGCTTCCCAAAAAAGTCTGAAATCCTTTTTTGCGTCATTTTTTAACGGTGGTCAGTTAGCTGGACTACAACTTGTAGTGTCAAGTGTCACGTATGGTCACGTATTGACGATACGTGACCGTACGTGACACTTGACACTACGTATGGTCATGTGACTAGCATGACACAATTGTATAATGAATATTAAGCCAGACCGCGACAATTTATAGTTATTAGTGTTTCCAGTTAACTTTTAGCATTTTCTTTTTTTTCACTTTATTTCATGTATTTATTTTTGGGTAAATACATTTTTGGGGTGCAGCAGCGCCACCAGCAGGGGGTGCTGCAGCACCCCCAGCACCCCTACTTCCCACGGTACTGGTCTGTTATAGACATGGGTTTATTCATGTGGGTCATTCTTGAATGCAAAAAGCAGTCATGGTACTGTGTGTTCCCCACAGATGGAGCTGATCTTGTTGTTTTATTGGAGTGTTTGATTACCATTTCACCCGGCATGGTATAAATCCCCTTACAAGACCCCACAAAAACCTTAAAAACCTTAGTTTGTTTTGAAATATCACAATATAATTGGTAATATTTGTACCATCAATAATATTGTCATATCATTTATAACTTATTTATTATAGTGTTCACAGTTGCGTATTAGTAGAGTTATCATTAGCTGAGTTAGCAGTTATAGTGTTAGCATTAGCAGTGTTAGCATTAGCAGTATTAGCATTAGTCATGTTAGCATCAATAGCTGTAGTAGAGTTAGCAGAAAGCAACTCTTACTTTCTTGATGTTATGACCGCAGCGGAGCCCCCAGCCACGGGACAGCGTCCTGAAGATCTCCACCTTGCTGTACTGACGCTTCATGAAGGCCTGGTTCAGACAGCGCTCCCCTGCCGGGCACACCTGGACCAAAAAGGAGTTGACGCTCAGCCAAATGGATGAGATTAACTTGCGTGTGAACAAATGGTCTGAAAGTATCCATCTCAACTGATTGAAACAAGGGGCCCTGCAACTGTATCTGCTATGTGACAAGGCGGCTGTTATCAGGCGTCTCGGGGTTGAAGTGACTTGTTATTCTAATACAGTTTGTCTGGGCAGAGGGTGTGTACCTGTGGGTGGCACTCGTACAGCAGCATGCGGTTTATACACTCCGAGTCCACCCCGCACGGGCTCTCGTCCGATGCCTTACAGTTGCACCTCGGGATCTCTGATCGGTCAGCCACGATTATTTGCACTTTTCCTATTGGCCGGTTCACCTAACACAGAGTGGAGGCAAGGCAGCCTTATTTTTGACATACACGTACACCATAACTCAAATTGACAGTGCTGAGATGACTCCAAATCGAGCGTTAACACATAACATGGTGAAATAATTCAGCGACGTCGCAGCGAGTCTTCACAAGAGATTTAGGCCTTGAGACCAGAGGCCTAAGCCCCCTGCACCGAGGCCACGCGGTTGCTGACCTTGATGAGTTTGAACGGGGGCGGCTTCCTGTTGTTCTTCCTGTCCTCCTGAAGCTGCCGGAGCTCTAGCTCAGCCTGCAGCTCTCGAAACCTAATGGCCGCCTCCTCCAGCGCTGGAGAGATGAGAACAACGGCAGCAGCAGAGGGACATTTGTCCCGCATTCAGTGGACACAAGTAATATGTTGATTGTTGATGCAAATATACAGAACCCATGTGTCAGTCATTCAATCACGACCCAAAAATAAAAAAATGATTTACCAATATTGCAGTAGTCAACAATGCCTTAATGTACTGTTAAAAACATTGAGCGAAACAAAAGCTGCTACAATTGGGGCTAAACTCAATGAAATAGTAAGCCATTGAAACATGAATTAACGTTGAAACATTCATGGGCTTCTTTCTAAATATTAAGGTTTGGCATATGTAAAACCTCTACGACCCATTCAAAATGCGCCACCAGTTAAGAATCACTGCTCCTACCATGAGCAAATGTGCCAGATATAGAATAATACAGATGAAAATAATGCATAGGGCATATTTCACCTCTGTCAAACTCAAAACAATGGACCAGAACCTATCAGACCAATGCTTGCACAGATGTGGAGAAGTGGTTGTTACTGCCCTGCCGTCGATTCCCTGTGGAGGGAGGTGGCACATATGCTGACAGGGATCCTAAATGTAGATTTCCGGTTTTCGCCCAGGACATGCTTGCTGGGGGCCCGCATTGAAAACATTCAAAGTGATAAGCAACAAAGAGTGTTTGCCCTTGCGTGCCTCGCGGCAAAATATTTGATGTTAATGAACTGGAAGGTGAGGAAACCCCTTATCCAGAGAAGCAGGAGGGTCCCCCCATGCCTACAGCATCTATTCTCATTGGCCATCTCTCTGTTTATCTATCCGTCTATCTGTCTTTCTATCTACAATCATCTGCACGGGTGCTGACATGTGACATGTGTGCATCCCAATTAGCGCACTGTGCCCTTTCCCTACCCTAGGTCATCGTTGTAGTCTTTGTTATAGTTGTCATTGTCGCTGTTATTTGTGTTGTTATTGTTGTGGACTCTGTAGGTGCTGTCACTATTGTTGTTGTTTCATGTGCTGTGTCTGTGTGTTTATGAAAATGCAAAGAAAAATACAAAAAAAAAGAATCACTGCTCTACGACGACTCAACAGACACACCGAGGTTGGCACAACGTCTACCTTTCTTGTAGACGCCGTCCACGCCCTTCCCCATGCGCTCCTTGCTGTTGGCGTCCACATCCATGTAGGGGAAGACGCGCGCCTGGTAGGTCCACAGGTAGTCATTGGAGCCAAAGAAGTGCACAGGAAACTCGCCCACGTCATGCTTCATCCGCTGGATGTTCTCGGGGATGCTCTTGGGATGGCTGACCTCCGCCGGCCACCACCTGGAGCCACACCCACCAACACCAAGACAAGGAAGCCAATGGTCAGTGTGGATTTTATGTGGTCCAATCATATGTGACAGAGAAATATTCTGACTGTCATCATAATATAATCATTATTACAGAAAATAATAAATAATAATATAAGAAAATAACATAAATTACATTCTGCTATTTGTGTTATTTTATTATGCAATACTATTGATTCCCTTTGCTGCAAACACGTACCAGCTAGAGACGCTGATTTAGCGAGTTAGGAGTTAATCATGAACACACCAAAACAACTGGGCTTGCGTGCCCCTTTCATACGTCAGCCTTTTCCGACATGTTATCTCGCCATGCATTCAGGAAAGCCAGACCGTTATTACGACACCCCCCTCACTGGGGAATTCAACCCTCCCCCATTAGGGCAGAGTTCCAGACTGCAAAGGCAGCGTTCAATAAGTTTACGTTCTCGTTTGCTTTCCAAGTGCAATACACATAAATATTTAAATAGTTTGTATTGTGGTGTGTGTTTGTATTGTGGTGTGTATTTGTAGAGAGTAGAGTTTGTATTACTGTGTATTTGTACAGTTTGTATAAGTTGTGTATTTGCATATAGTTTGTATGAGTGTGTATTTGAATATTGTTTGTATTAGTGTGTATTTGAATATAGTTTGTATCAGTGCAGTGTTTTTCACCATGTGGTATGTGAGGGTACTGCAGGTGGTACATGGGATTTTATTCTTGAAATTGACCAATTCATAATAATTGAAAATAAATATATTATAAAGATTGTTCAGTAAATATAGTATTATGGCTTGTTATTATTTTAAAAAATAGTGTCTCTTTTTGTATATAGTTTGTATTAGTGTGTATTTTGTATATAGTTTGTATTTGTGTATTTGTATATACTTTGTATTAGTGTAATTGTATATAGTTGGAATTAGTGTGTATTTGTATATACTTTGTATTAGTGTGTATTTGAATATAGTTTGTATGAGAGTGTATTTGTATATAGTTTGTATTAGTGTGTATTTGTATATAGCTGGTATATATAGTGTGTATTTTCTAGGGGCCTAATAGACAGGCAGATTCCCATTGTTTATATAACAGTTGTTGTCACAGCAATTGCTGTATGCTGTATGTATTGTTACATACTCCTGGATTCTATAAGTCATTATGGCTGTAGTGCAGGGAAAAAATTATGGCAATTATCACCATTTGACATTTAACCGCTTTCACTTCATAATTGTGTCCCACTCTTTTTTTTGTAATTGAAGCTTCTGTTAAATCTAATCTAATTTAATCCAACAATTTAATCTTACTCTACTCTCTAAGTGGAGAGCCACGTCTTACAGTGTGCAAGCCGTGCTGACCTGTAGCGGCCCACTTTGACCCAGAGGATGTCCTTGAAGTGGGGCTTCTTTCCTGCCTTGCAGTCATTGCAGTACCAGCTTCCTTTAGGCATGTCGATGTTCAGACACTCCCGGTGGAAGGCAGCAGGGCAGGACTCACAGCACAACAGACTGCCCCCTGGAGCACAGGAGGTGCAAGTACACTTGAGTTATGAAAATAAAAACAAATGTTTACAAGACAATGTATTTCACTTAACTTGATTTCAAGATTTCATGAGAAACATAAACTCAAGACAATAGATACCAAGAAAATATATTCTGGAATAAGACTGCATTATCAGACATGTATTTAAAATTCCAGTTCATTATTTGAACTGGATAATAAATTAGCAGTATCGCCAGCGATGTGCACACCTTCAGTGCAGACGAAACACCAGCTGACGTTGACGTGCTCGTGGTTCTTGACGCCGCGACGCGCTGTGAAGTGGTTGGGACAGATGATGCTATTGTTGGAGAGGACCACGCAACCCGCTGCCAGGCACACGTCCGTGGCGTGGTATGCCACAGGACAGCGCACGCACCGCATCAGACGGCCTAGTACAGACACACGCGCGCGCGCACACACACACACACACACACACACACACACACACACACACACACACACACACACACACACACACACACACACACACACACATACCCACAGGATGTGAATGTGTAAATAAAGTGCACACATACAAACAAAACAAATATAAGTATGCAAACACACAGCTGTGTGTGTTAACAAATACAGTTGCTAAACTGTATTTGCTAAGATGGAGGTGGTGGTGGTGAGTTACTCAACTGCTAAAAAAAGAAGCAGTTGAGTAACTCACCACCACCTCCTCCATCTCTGAGATTAGAAATCAAACCGGAACCGAGATAAGAGAGCCGTATGTCATTTGCAAAAGCAAAAGAAGCAGAGCTCCACTGTTGCAAGATGAGCAGCTCAGAGGAGTTACCTTTGGACTTGGCGGGGTTGCCAGGGTTGGCGATGAAACAAGCCAGGCAGACGTGGAGCGAGCAGCGGACACCTCGGTTCACCGGCGTGGTGGGGGCGTGGCTGGTGATGCAGTCGCCATGGTAGAACTTCCCACACACCGGGATCATGCAGCGTCTCACTTCCTCTCCGCGCTTCTTGCACACAAAGCAGGTGTGGAGCCCTACAAGAAAAGGTTTGATTTCTTCATATTCAAGTGGAGGCAGTTGGTGATTGTATTCTGTCAAAACAGTATTACCTTCTGCTGAAGGTAAAATAATTGCCCATTGCTCTTTTAGTACAATTTCTATCATCAAATACAAAAGTTTGGTATGGCCAATTCCAATACGCATACATTGTTACACAGACATGTTTATCATTACTATGTTATTCCAATTAAATACATGTTGTTTTAAGCCACATACATGAGCTTTGTGCCTAGCGAACTAGCTTGCCATGTCCTAATTAGCAACCTGCTAGCGTAGATCCGTACCTGATTTGCACTCTGGGCAGATGAACTTCCCTTTGGGGGCCTGTGCCAGAGAGATACACGGCAGGTGAAAGGCCCCACAGCACTGGCCCTCACAGAGTAGCAGCTCTCCAGACTTCTCACACACCTGGAACACAACCACAGGTTCAAAGACCGGATTTGATCACACGGTGATCCCCACATGTGGTCTACGTAGACCACATGATCCAAGGTGGCGTGAATGCGGCCACCAGTGGAGGTTCCAATCCCTGTGGAACTAAATTGGACAGAGCAAGGCACCGACACACATAACCACGAGCTCGATAGGTAGAGCATGGCTCTGCTACTGTTTTCACGTTAGTGCTGCACCGGCAGTTTGACTTTAGTGTTTGATTACTCGTAAATGTCCTCTGTAACTTGAGCAAGACAACGACACTGGCAATGTTATGCAGGGCTTCCACCGAAAACAATTGCTTTACATCTTCAATAGGACACAAACCATCTCCATGCCTTTTAGAGGACCATTGTCGGGTGGCATTTGTATTGCTAAGAAGGAGTTTTTTAATGCAGATCACTAGAGACTCACCTGACATATGTTCTCCTTCATGGAGGCTGGACCTCCTCTGTCTCCTATCAGCTTCCTCTTGGGGAACAAGTGGTCATCACACAGCAAAGAGTCTTCCTTCATGGAGGGCATGCTGCCATCCAGGCAGGGCTCCTCAACCTGAACACACTGCCAGTTGGTTAGTTATCATTGTATTACCCAACAAAGCAATTCAGTTGTTCAGTGTCATGAAAATGCTCATTTACACCTAATACAGTTCCATTAAAGCTACGCTAGTCTAGTTGGCCTGCTGTACCCAATTCAGCATCCTAACAGTATTTAATTATTTAGTCTTTAGATTAGTCTTTAGCACATTAGAAGAAGCAATGCTAACATAAAACAAGAAGCACCATTACCAAAGCTGCTATACAAACAAAATGGCTGACCTCTAAATCTGCACTGTTCTTTCCACCATCGTCTTCATCATCATGTGGCTGGGTGCTGTCTGCCTGGGGAATGGGGAGAGCGCAGTCCGACACCAGCTCGGGGGTTGGAGACAATGGGGTAGGAACAGGGGGTGGACCGGAGATGGTCGGAATCAAGGGAGACTGAGCGGTGGTGGCCTTGGCGGTCACTGGTGAGGTGTCACTTTTGATGTCACTGGACATCCCTGACTGTTGGTCGTCGGATTCAGATGACGGCCCTCCACAATCTAGGAGGAACAAAACCGCTGCATTAGGAGCAGTTGGCTGAGTTGCCGGAAAGTGACATAAGCTAAAATACGATACATATGTTTAGAGAAATTGTTTAATAATTAAATGACTATAAATAACTAGCTTTACAACAACAACAACAACAACAAAAGCTGATATATATTATCTAACAGATGACATATGAATTTATCTGGGGAAAAAAATATTATTACATTTCTGGAAAATTCAACATGAGCACCAACATCATGCATATGTTTCTGAAACCCATATGTTGCCGATGGTGTCTGTAGAACACAATCATTTATATATGATTCGTAAATGTTTTTACCAGAAGGAGCAGGAGGATTTGCTGGGATATGCTTCAAAGACTTGACCTGTAATGAAACACATCAATACACAACACATGGCTACAATCAGATTCCGCTGTTAAGCTGTGTGTTTGTGTGTGTGTGTGTGTGTGTGTGTACAATGTTCAGAAAGTAAATGCTTTGCAGTGTTTTCGCTGCACCCGTTCACTGAACCAGTTGATTTCAAGGATCAGCTTGTGTTGGTGCTAATTAACAAATACAGTTGTTTGACTCAAACTGCTAAAAAAGAAGGAGCTGAGTAAATTCCCACCCCCACCACCTTTCCCTTTCTACCTTCTTCTTGGGGCCGACTGAAGCCTCAGCTTCCAGGCAGTATTGTAAAATCCTCTGAGTAGGCTTCCTCTTCCTCTTGCTCTTTAACAATGAAACACTACCTGTAAACAAGAAAGAATGCATGACTGAGTCCATTTTTTTCTAGTCAACACTCTTCTTAACACACTTTTTTTTGAGCTGTTAAAGGGAACTTAGTGATTTGAGAATAGAGTTAGGCAATGTATTTGATAGAGTTTAAATACAGTAACCACGACAAGATACATATAACTTACCATCATCTTTAATAAGGCTGTCAGTTGACTGCAAAGTTTCAGCTTCAGGGGGAGGGGTTAGTGTATCAATGGAAAGTACTGATGCTTCTTGAGAAGGTGAGTTTTCAGTTTTGCGAACTTCTAGTTCTGAGGGTGTTGGTAGAATTTCCTCAGGGGGTGGAGTCTGGATTTCTGGAAGTATGGTCTGAGATGTGCAGCCACTACCGCTATCGTCCAACAGTGGTGGTCGCTCAGATTGGGTACTGATGTGCTGAGGGCTCTGCAAAAATCACAGAAACAACTTTTACTGGCATTTAATGGCACACATACAAGAAAGGGGTGCCCTTATCTGTAAGACGATGACCTGTACATTTCTTCATGAAAAAGGCATGTATAGTCTTCATGTTGTAGCAGTGGTATTAAATAAGAAGTTACTGACAGCTCTCTTAGATCTATACAGCAGAGCAATGGATTACCTTTCCCACTGATTGGAGAGGTTTTTTGGTCTTCTTCCTTGTAGAGAAAATCTGATCATAATCTTCGTTCCATTCGATGAGCCTTTTGCTTGGTTTTCTGATTCGTTTTTGTACTGAGGAAGGCAAGTAAGAGAAGTCAAATGTAATAGTTGTGGCCAGTAGTACCTACTACATACTTATTCAACATTTTCAGACCAGATCATTTGATTTTACATTTTTAAAGGTCATAATTTGAAACTAAACTTGCAACAGCAAGGTCAATGAATATTAGCCTCCATGGGACTTTATCCAAGGTATTACTCAAGCAAAAATCATTAATATGGGATATATTTGTTCTTAAATGCAGGACAAATGAGCTGATGATTTGGCTTAATTGAAGCTGCATAGTAAAAGTGAAATTTGTAGATGGATTAAAACCTAATACAAACATATCTCCAGGAATCTTAGTTCAGTTATTTAGGTTCAACCAAGGCCTTGGCATAAATGACACATTTTGAATCCCATTACCCCACAAGTCCTTACCTGTGGAAGTCTCCTGGCCTCCCTCCCTGCTGTCCCATGAGTTATTGCTTAGCGTTGCACCGTCTGCATGGAGGTCATTAGGGGGCTGCAAACTAGTCTTTGGTTGAGAGGGTAGCACAGTGTCCAAGACCCTCTCTTCCAAAGGCACAGTGGTCTGACTATTCCCCTCCTTTGCTGCTCTACACCCATCTTTTACCACAAAGCAACCCGTCCCTTCTTCTGTTTGGACCAGTCCATCCCCGAGACGCGAGTCACCACTGAGTGAGGGCTGCTGTCCAGGGAACCCAGGACCTGAGCTTGCTCGACTACAAGGCACCTGAACTTTCTTTCTCCTCCCAGACTTGACACTTCTCCTTCTGCTGCTGGGGCGTTTGGAGGACATGCCATCCTTCTGCTTAGTTTTTGTTTCGTCTGTGACAAGCTTAACTCTACAGGCACTAGTTAGTCCTTGATGTGGTTCTTCTGACGTACTGGGCATTACCAAAGGCTCCTGCTTTACATGGGAACTCGGTGGCCCAATATCGAGCTCCAGGGGGGTCCCATCTCGGTCCCTTGTATCGTGCAAATCTTTTAGGAGCATGAGAAAAGTACTGAACTTATAGTTTGTGTCAGGTTTAAACGAAACAGGTTTACCATCACTCTCACTGGTCACCGACTGTAAAGATACCTTTTTTAGGTTTTTAAACTGATTCAGAAAGGAAAAAGATGATCTAGTTAAAGAAGAGGAGGATGTGTCAGAGGAACGGTTTTCCTTCTTTGTTTTTACTCTCGAGGTCATTGGTACGAAGTCCATGGGTGGAGTGGGTGATATAGGGAAGTCTTCAATCTCACTCTTAATGTCAGCTTGTTCGTCATTTGTATCTGAAAAACACTTGCAGGACAACAAAGTGCTGCAGCTGGAGGAAGGCTCATTCTGATCGTTCATCTTAGTGGATTTCAGTTTTGTGCAGAAGCCTTGTTTTGCCTCCCTTGTGGACGAGGAAGAATCTGCACTTTTCCTTTCATGTCCATCTGTTTTTCGACACTGCTTTGAACTCTTCTTCCAATCAAGCGCCTTGAGAGCTTTTTCACGCTTTATTCGTTCTGTTTCCTGCAATGCTTTCAGAGCTCTTGTCATTAGGCGGTTGCTGGCTGGTAGGTGTGCGGGTTGCTCATCAATAGTGTTCTGTGATTCATTTAGACTCTTTTTGGATTCATCTCGAAGTGACAGTGGTTCTTCTAAAGGTTTGCTTACATCCTTAAAACATGGATCTAGTGCGGCTGCAGATACTTGCACAGCTTTAGCAGAAGATTCCCCTTGCTGTTGAGTAGGGTGGGATGTCATATCATTGAGTACATGAATGGCATTCAAGTTTTCAAGTTCTATGTTTAACTGGTCAGTGGGTTTGTTTGTTGTATTATTTTTGGTATTAATAATGGACATCCATTTTACTTCTGGGCCTTTTAATTGATTAGTCTTACTGGTTAATTGCAAACTACTTTCTTGAGACCATCGCGTTTTGTGAAAAGGCTCGACAGTCACACCAATGGCAGACAAATTAGTAGCCGATATGCTTTTGGATTCTAAACTGGGAATTTCCTTTAAGGACTCCTTTAACCCAAATTTGGAAATTGCATCTCTACCTTGTGTATTTACACTTTCTAATTGCTGCTGGGTGCTCTTATTGCTGAAATCGCATTGTGCAGACTCTAACTGTATTGAACCAGAGGGTGAAACATTTTGCTCCTCTAACCTTGCTGACTGAACTACAGAACTTTCAGATAACTCCATATCCTTTGTCTTATTATTTTCTATAGTATTCGTTTGTTTAGCAAACGTGCCAATTATATGGTCCCTTTTACTGCCCATGTTTTCCGATTTTTCGGTAGTTTGATTAGAGGATAATCTATGTTCACCCTCTGAATACTCTGACTGGTCACCATTTATGTTGGTGAGTGGGATTAATTTTTCAGTTGAGTCTGAGTGATCCAACTGTTTAGTAGTGCTTACACTATTGAGCTTCGTCCCATCTGATTGGTCAGCTGATTTCTTGTTTTTTTTGTCATTACATTGATTTGTGAGCTTTTCGGTCATAATAAAAGGATCACTCAAACTTTTGGAAGGGATCATTTCTACAGGCTTATGTGAATGCCCTGAATGGTCAGAAGGCATCCCAGTTTCACAAAGGCTGGTCTTATTTTTGTCTTGTAATGATGGTTGAGAAACTGCCACTCCCGTCACAGTATGGTTGACACCATTGACCAGTGTCCTTTTACTGACTACAGATGGGATCTTCTTCTTACAGTGCAATTTACTGAAGAGAGTGCGGTCGGGTATGGGACTTGTAGTTTTTGGTCGTCTGTCTTTGCCTGCTTTGCTGAACCACAGGCCTCTCTGAATCTCGGGCTGTTTGGTAACTTCCTTGACAACAGAAGAAGAAAGAGTCTGAGTAACTAAAGGCACAGACTGAACTGGTTTGGGCTGGCGCTCAAGTGCTTTAGGACATAAAATCTTGGGAACAGATTCAAGGTCGGAGTAAGGGCATTCGCCTGCCCCTCGATCCGACAGCTCCTGGTTACTGCATGTGTTTCTGGAGTTTTTACTGCTGGTGCATCTCATAGAACTTCTGGTTTTATTTTTAACAGAAGACTTTCTTAAAGTGCTTGGCCTTGTTGTTTTGGTCAGGCGGAAGTCAGATTCATTAGTCATGTGACTTGTTTTAGATGCTTCAGAAACGGGAGCAGGAGTCGGTTGGACTGTGCTCTTTTTCTCAGATATGGAGACATCGTGAAAGGCATCATCTTTTAGGGAAGAGGCCATTCTAGACATTTCCTGGAAAGAAACCTCCGCTTCAGTGACACTGGATTTCCAAGCCTCCTGGAAACGCTTGGCAATCTGTAAGCACAGGGAGCTTTTTGTCAATATCAGTTTATGAATCAAAGGTTAACAAAAAAATGTTTATGAAAAAAGTGAGGTGTCAGTTAACATACATTTATTTGATCTACTTGTCAGTAAGCATTTAGTGTTTAATAATAATAACAACGGTGAAGAGTGAATAATGGATTCAATCATATGTTCTATCTATGGTAATGACAGATGTATTACAATGTATGAAATATGTATTTGTTCTAATCAAATAACAAAAAATGGCACTCACAGAGTATTTGTAGTTATTTTCCCTTTGCTTGCCCCTCCGCCTCAATAGGGGGAGCTGTTCAAATTCAAAGCCACCATGAAATGAGCGGGTGGCTTTTCCTTCCACCCAGGCATGCTCAACTGGTTTCCCAAAGGTCCTCACGTAGTATAGTCGGCAGGGTCGATCACTGGGCTCTACAACAACAAACAAACCCAGAGTTCAATCTTCTTGCTGGACAAACACCAAGGTTGTGAATCAGGTTTTAGCCCATGAGGTTGAGCTTGGTGTGCCTTAATTGTCAGTTGAGCCCTTTCAGAACCAGACATTGATGAAAAGGTCTTATGTATATTCCAGTGTTTTTCGCTATCCAAACCAATCATCTTAATTTGGTTAGTTTGGTTTTACATGCAACATACATCTACACAACATTTTACATTCACCATGATCCTCACCCACCAATGACAATACAGACTCCAACGTCTTAATTATTATTAGGTGAACCAAAATAAATTATCAATGTGTCAATTGTATCATGTGTGGTCGGAGAGCACACAGGATACAATTGATAAATTGATAATATAATACAAGAGCTGGCTTGTGACAATGCATTTATCACAACACAAGTGTTTCAATAAGATCAACACATTTGTTCAGACTTGAGATGGCCTACCTTTGATTCTGTGATAGATTCCTTTTGTGGGATCCACGACCACTTGACAAGGCCACCATGGTCTTCTGTTGAACTTTGCCCAAATAACCTCACCCTCCAAGAACTTTAAAGAGGGAACAGACTTCTTCTTTGGACTGCAGGGCTGTGTAAAATGTAGGCAGGAAAGCATCATTACATCATGAAGTTGTCCATAAATTTGAGCTTCTGGTAATCAGCTTTTCATATTGAATTGGGTATAATTTTACACTTTCTAAAGTTCTAAATCCTGAAACACGTTGAATTTGTATTTATTTAAACAAATTATCAATAAGTTTAACTGCATTAAAAAAAAACTTCCACAGCTAGCCTTTTTCTGCTTCCAGTCAAACTATATAACTCTGGCCAAAGCTGTCTTTTATTGTTATTGTAATATAGTAAACAAATATGTAAATCAACTTCCTAGTTTACCCAGGCACTGCTCGATGTCAAGGATTATTTCATTAACCAATTAATCTATATAGAAAAAAAGTGTCTGAAACATGTCAACAATAGCAATATGACTGCTGTCCAAGAAAGCATTTTTTTAATAATCTGAAACAGAGAAAGGTAACCAAATATTTCCCAACTATGAGCAGTAACCCTGGTTTCAATTTCAAGAAAAGTGACTTGATTTGTACTTAAAATGTTAGTGACATGCTAGATGCCTTTATTGAGTAAACAATTTTTGATTATACATGTAAACAGCTTGCCAGCCCAGACTACTGGTTTAACTTCATATAGTTTATTAATAAATAGCATTTGATTGAAGCATACTCAATATCGGTGATTAGGACTCCATACAGAAGTGGAGGAGTGTAATGGTAATAAACAAAACGGCAGGAGACTCATAGTAGTTTCAAAGAACAACTTGCCATTGGATTTTCTGTGGTGATACTTCCTAACCCAAAGAACTCGCTGTCACTTTCCCACTCACTATCCGACTCCTCCCAGTATCTCCGGCGCTGCCCCGAGTGCTGGGACCGGGTCACCACCTTGCCCAATGGCACAGTTGGTTTCCGAACATCTGGGGTGACCGTGGAATTGGAGCATGAAATCCTTGGACTGGACTCTAGAATGGCCATTTTGTTGGGCCGTCCTTGGTCGTCGGCCGTGTCAGGAACAGTCTCGTGCTCTTTGACCTCATGGCTTTCATCGAAATGATCACCGCCATCGTCATCGTCCTGGTTGACGTCGTCGTCCTCAAACAAGGACGATTCAAAATGGAGGAGGCCGTTGGCAAAGGGGCTGTTACTGTTTAGGGAAAAGGCCGGGCTGGCCGGGCCGGAGTCGCTAGAGTCACTCTGGTCCCGGCTTGTTAGTCGAGCCATACTGTGCTTGTGAGCAACAGAGTCATTTCCAATGCTGCCGTTCTCCCTGCCTGAATCATTGACGGCCTTCTCTCGCTCGCTCTCCTTCTCCTCGTCCCTTCCTTCCCATTCCCACTCCGCCCCTCGCTCCTTCTTCCCTCCTGTGCCCCTTCCCAGCCGGGCTGGCTGGGGCCTGCTGCTGATTGCGGTGGTCAGTCGCTGCAACCTCCTCAATGGGCTGTAAGAGGAGGAGGTGGAGGAGGAGGAGGAAGGGGCCAAAGGTGACAAGTGGGGAGAATTTTGAGTTTTGGCGAGCCCATAGAGCGAAGGATGCTGGACCGAGGACCCACTGGCAGACATGGTTAGACTGCAGCCATGGCGTGTACGGGAGCCTGGAAGTAGGGGAAGTCTCGGCCAAAGGTCAAAGGGCAGCTGGAATGCTGGGCCTGTCTCCAGGGCAACCGGCAAGGCCCTCTCATACTGATGTAACTGCTTCTTCCTGGAAGAAAAAAACATAAACAAGACACGTGTTGCGTTGGCCTACTTTCAGTTCTCCCAGCACATCAGCCACTAAAGACACTATCACATACAGCGCCATAGACTTCGCTATCAGCATCATCAACAGCGATCAATTGAGCACAATTAATAATTACAATAAAAAACGTTAAAAGTTAATAAAACACAATTTTCTAATCCGGTGCCGGTTTAATGTGGTCAATGTCTCTTATAATAATGGTGTGGCATCATTGCAGTAATGATGGCATGTAACCGTAAGACGGCCAGGTAGGATTACCTCACGGTCTGCAGCTCGTAACCCGTCTAACCGTCTGAGACAGACAGACTGACAGGCAGACAGACCCGCCGCCGGTCACCGGGACCGGGAGCCGCCGTCCGGTGTGGCAATAGGGCCGGTGCGTCACGTCATGCAACGACGACGACGACAACGACGTTATATACCGCTGCTAACGCGGCCGAGATGGCCATCATGGCAGCGAAGGGTTAACCCGACATGCAGCGACGTGAACACACAGCGGTCATCCGTGTGACCGGGACCCGGGGAAAAACGGCACGTCATGTCGGCACCCGTCCCTGGACGCAACATAGCATAAACATGCGTGAACGACACACACACACTGATGTACACACACACACGCACGCACGCACGCGTCCCTTTCCGACGGACGTCTCGGTGATGAGATAAAATCACGGATCAGACCCCCGGTGTCACGGATCCGCCGCGAGACTCTTACCATTCCGCGCACGGCCGCCGCGGCAGCAGCCGTTAAACCGTCCGCCTCCGCGTTTAAACGGGAGAAATCCCCGTTTTTTGAAAGCGGATGCGGAGAATCCCGGCGGCAATACTACTAGGCCTGGATCCGGGGGGACGCGCACGCACACCCCCACCCCCCCCACCCTGTAGTCTGGTCCAGCGGCCCCTGGTTAAAGAGCCTATTACGTGTGGACCACGACACCAGTCACGCTTCAGTGCTGCACCACTACAAATACAACTTTATCATCTTCCCCCATTAATATCATAAGCATCATGTCATGAGACAGACAGGCCTCTGTATCCTGCGGACGGACCTGCCTCTCCCCCCCCCCCCCCCCATGTGCGCCCCCAGACTGGGACTGTGCGCACGGCCAGGCGTCACTCCCCCCCCCCCCCAGGACCCACCACCATGGACCTGGTCCTGGAGATGAGAGGTCTTCAAACAACAGCACTGGAGATGACAGCCCCCCCCCCCATATGACCACCACCAGCCCTACACAAATGACCCGCCCCCTTTTCTATATTATACCAATTATCCTCTCCTAAAATAGGCTGCCATCATCATCACCATAATTCACACTCAAAAAACTTGGGCCAACAAATGGCTTTCCCCCCCCAGGGTGTGCGCTGTGATATGCGGCCTGAATGAGTAACTTATTTAAAGCGCCCCGTATTTAAAGCACGGTAACACGGTAACATTGTAACATTAGAAACGCTACCCGGTGTGTTCCTGTTCCTGCTACCTTGCTGCTGAGTCTCTCCTCACCCGCTCTTCAAAATGGAGTCGTCCTGCTGGACGGCAGGCCACAAAGTGTTAACGCAGCTCGGGAACAAGTTCACACGGCAGCGCAAAACCTCAGCCCCTGTGCTGTCCTCGCTCAACTATATATACATATACATTATAGATATATACATTATATATACATTATAGATATCCACCCAGGCGGGGGGGGGGGGAAACGCCTTCCCCAGCGCCGGTTCACCGTCTGCCGGGTTAATGCAGTGAACCGTTTTGCCGCCACGGTCCTGGAGCTAAGTCATCATGGCAGTCATGGGTTTTAAGGAAACCAAAGCATAGGAAACAAACATGTCTGACTGAACAAAGCGAAACACACACGACGCCAGGTTTTGGGACCGCGGGACGGGGTCTCCGCCGCGCCGCGCTGCTGGGGGGGGGCAGCGGGCGGACGGAAGACCCCGTCCTGGGGAAGTCCTCCTGGGTTTATACCGGGGGGGTTATACCGGGGGGACACCACCAGGCCCGCCGCGGGTCGGTGTGACACCGTGAATAATACGCTCAACACGCACACATCATAATGATCCCCCCCCCTCGTTAGATCCGGGTCTGACCCTCAGGTGACTTCCCGTCACACTGTTAGGACGACACGACACGTCATCCCTCAGGTGGACAATATCCACCGCAGAAAGTGGCAGAGCTCTGCTGCTTCAAGTAGTGTGGGCAGTGTGGAGAGAGAGAGAGAGAGAGAGAGAGAGAGAGAGAGACAGACAGACAGAGAGAGAGAGAGAGACAGAGAGAGAGAGGGGGGGGGGGGGGTGTGAGAGAGAGAGAGAGAGAGAGAGAGAGACAGAGAGAGAGGGGGGGAGGGGGGGGGGGGGGGGGGGGGGGGGGGTGAGAGAGAGAGAGAGAGAGAGAGGGGGGGGGGGGGGGGGGGGGGGGGGGGGGAGACGTCGAGGCCTGCTACAATTTGGGTTTTTGTCAAACAGCGCCCCCGACGGGTAAAATAAGAACTGCGTTTTGTAACCACTTTTAGGTGCGGCAGTGGCAGACAAGTTTCAGCTAAACAAAGTATTAACATTGTCGTTCATAATTATGTTAAATGCCATTTCCCAATGTCTATGTTGAAAATACATAGATTGTATTCAAAAATTGTAAGGTAGCTGTTGATCAGTTTCGACTACCATTTAAAGACAACGTATCTGACTCGTAATATGACATAGGCCTACTAAAACAAGCAATTAGTGAATTAGTAATTCACTAATTAATTAGGCTAACTTAATCAGTCTCAATTACTTCATAGGGATGTCTTCTTTGATAATGTTAAAAACATTGATGTTATTATTTTTTTCTATAGCCTACATAATTTAAGATTTAATTTCGATTTGTTTTTTTACATTTTACCATTCAGGCTTGTACTTTGAGACATGGCATGATGGCAACTTACCGAAGGTTAAGAGGTTCAAATAGCATAATAAAATACAATAAATCAAAACTTAAAAAAATTAAACTAACAGATTAAGTTAAGTTCTATTCTATTCTATTCTCATGAAAACAAAAAACAAAATTGAACTACTGTTAGGGAAAATGATTGCTTTATTATTGCACCATATTACTATGGGCGTCAAAGAGTATTTTCTGTAAAAGGTAACAGGTGACTAAGCCACACCTCCCCTATAAATCTTAGGAATGATGATATAGTGGCCATTTTGCTTGTACTCTTCACCGAGACAAGTGCAAGACAAACAAGATACAATTCAGACTTCAGACCAAAAGCCACAGCTTTGAGCTTTCAGAGAGTGGGGACCAACTACAGTTATAGTGGGGGACACTGCTAGAGACAGGATCTTCCACCTGCCCCCTGACTGGATACACCAAATACAGGATTTTACAAGAATCAGGACTCAAGGTGAAAACAACATTGACAGTGATGGTAACTTTCAGGAAGTGGGAGGAGCACCAAGACTAACTATGCTGTTCTACCTGTTGGAACTGTCTGACAACTCTGGAACTGACTGACAAAAGCTTCTTTGATTCACTCTGGGATTAAAATGGCTTCCGCATCATCCATGCTAGTTGAGGAGCTGTCCTGTTCTGTTTGCTGTGACATCTTTAAAGACCCCGTTATCCTGTCATGTAGTCACAGTTTCTGCAGAGGCTGTCTGCAGAGTTGGTGGGCACAGTCATCGACACGCCAGTGTCCACTTTGCAAGAGGAGATCTTCAAAGGCCGAGCCACCAATTAACCTGATTCTGAAGAACCTGTCGGATAACTTCAGACAGGAGGGCGATCAGAGGGATCCAGCGGTGGCCGATGACCTCTGCGCTCTACACGGTGAGAAGCTCAAGCTCTTCTGTCTGGATCACCAGGAGCCAGTGTGCATTATCTGCCGAGATTCAGAAGAACACACAGGCCACAGATTCCGTCCTATCAATGAAGCCACCAAGGAAATACTTCAGGAATTACTAGGACCCCAAAAGAAGACGTTAGAAGTCTTCGCTGAAACTAAGAGAAAGTGTGATCAAATAGCAGCGCACATTAAAGTCCAGACCGAGCACACAGAGAGACAGATTAAAAAGGAATTTGAGAAGCTTCACCGATTTCTACAAGCGGAAGAGAAGGCTAGGATCACTGCGCTGAGACTTGAAGCGCAGCTGAAAGGTCAGAGGATGAAGGAGACGATTGAGGGGCTGTCGAGGCAGATGAAAACCCTTTCAGACACAGTCAAAGAGACAGAGGAGCAGCTGAAGGCTGGAAAATACAAGGCTAAAAGTGCCCAGCCTACACAACAGCCCCTTGCTCCAGGTCTTCCCATGGGAGCTCTGATAGACGTGGCCAAACACCTGGGCAACCTGGCCTTCGCAGTCTGGGAGAAGCTGAAGGAGATCGTCTCCTACAGTCCTGTGATCCTGGACCCCAACACCGCTGGCACGGATCTCATTCTGTCTGAGGATCTGACCAGCATGAGACGTGGAGCGAGACAGCAGCTCCCTGAGAACCTAGAGAGGTTAACATCTGGTGTGCTGGGATCTGGGTTCCCCGAATCAGGGACCTGCTGCTGGGACGTTGAGGTCGGAGACAGCACACACTGGGAGCTGGGTGTTATCCGGTCTAACTACAAGAAGTCAAACAACCTACAAGAAGTCAAACAACCAAAACACAATCCAATGTCCAATTGGGTTAACTTCCCTCCTGCTTTGGATGTTGGTTATTGTAAACTAGGGTTCTTTAAAGGTCAGTACAGAGCATCAACAACATATGGACAATGGTTTGATCTCCCAGCGATGCGCAAGTTACAGAGGATCAGAATGAAGCTGGACTGGAACACAAATGAAGTATTCTTCATTAATCTTGAAACCTACACAATAATACACGTATGTGTTTTCAACTTAAAATGGTCACCAATATACTCTCTTCTCTGCTCCAATGATAATGTCCCGTTGAAGATTTCACCAGTGAAGGGGTGTGTTACATTGGGGCATTTGAGTTAGGAATGATGCTGTGTCTTTAAGACTGACTGTGAGTGCACTCACAGTTCTGTCAATGTATTACTAATTAAGTTTAACAGGATTATATGTTTTGTGTAAATGTGTTATATAATGATAATAACAATAACAATAACAATAACCATAACAATAACAATAACAATAATCATAATCACAATCATAATCATAATCATAATATTGTTAGTTAAATCTAACAGGGTGAGGGTTCAGAGGTAATATATAAAGTAGCCTCCATGCTACAGTGACACACAGCGGCCACTAGGGGGCAGCATTACATTTGTGATGAGAGCTGGTGCGGGTTCTGAATCCGCTCACCAGAGAGTTGAACTGGTAATATTACTCATATTCTCAGTTATGTTTAGTCATTTAAATATTTTAGACCAAATGTCAAAATCATTCTAGGTCAGGGGTTTACAATACATATATATATATATACTTACTTTGATATTCTGCGCTTAGTATTTTCGCACTCATCTCCTTTGTATTCCAGCAATTAGGTGCTTGAAACTCATTCTAGTGAAATCCTTACTCTACTGATAGTGGTTTAGTGTTGTACTTTCTACTAACTAATGTACTGATTGTAAGTGTAAATGTAAATGTAAAAAAAAAAAAAAAAATATATATATAGCCTATATATATATATATATATATATATATATATATATATATATACCGGTATATATATATATATTTTTACATTTACATTTACACTTACAATATATATATATATATATATATATATATATATATATATATATATATATATATATATATATATATATATATGGGGCTTTTAAAAATAAATGGCGCTTCAGCGGACAAATAAACTAACTAACTAACTAACTTACTAACTCATTTACACGATGATCAATAGTACCTTGCAAGACAGGGAGATATTTTAACAGCAGACGTGATGGTTTGAGATGATCAAATGAAAGTGTTTCTAAATAATCCTGTATTAATCCTTATCATCAATGAATTGCAATTCGTTCCATCATACAATTTAATTGTGTTTAATTGTTTCACAATTAAACCCCTGAAGTGGGTTGAAATGCTCTGTTGAGGGCATCAAGGCACCACAGACTGGCCTAATAATAGTAGGATCTAGCTGCCTACCACCTTCATCAGAAACGCCTTTAGTTCTTGGCGTTCTTGGTGTTTTGTTGTGTTGTTTGATCTTTATGTTATTCATTAAATTAATAAATTCATAATATTAGGCCTAGCTTTTGTATCAATTTGGTGCGATGGTAGTAAAGATGCTGTCCTCACCCTCCACCCCCCCCCCCCCCAATCAGGGACTGCTTTTAAACATGGCTGCTAAACGAAACACTTGCTAGACATAGGCCTACTGTTCTCTCTGTTAGGCCAAATAGTTCCTGCCAGTCCACATCCCTGTGATAAACAGTCTCAAGTCTGTCTTAATGGTTAAATAAAATAAAATAAATCAATTGTGTTGCACTTTTATTTCACAAGTTAGGTCACCTTTTTTCGTGACCTCATCTTTGGAGCCAATTGGCTCTCAGCAAAAGTTTCTCTCTAGTGTGTATTTGTGTCACAGCACTGTATTAGCCTATCAGCATCGCTAGTGGTATCCAGAGCAACATAGACAAACAGCTACCAGTTGAACGCTTCTTTGCTGTTCATGTTCATGTAGGCTATAGTAAAGGTCCCCTATTTTACCATCAGGTGTGAGTGTGATTAGCCATTAGAAGCCATTTCAAAATCTGCCCTCTAGTGACATCACAAGTGGGAGTGTCCACCCAGATGTATGATGGATAGATCGGCCTATAAGTTGGTGCAGTCCACTGGACAGGCTGGTAGTCTGATCTAGCCATCATACATCTGGGTGGACACTCCCACTTGTGATGTCACTAGAGGGCAGATTTCGAAATGGCTTGTCAAGGCTAATCACACACACCTGGTGGTAAAATAGGGGACCTTTAATGAGATTTAGAAATGTATGTGATTTTCGAATGAGTTTGGAAAAGGAGCGCTTCATTTATAACGACTTGTAGGGAATAATGATGAGGAGAGCAACACAAAAAGTACAACCTCACAATCATTATGTGGTTGGTGATCATATGGAATAAAACATAAATAAATGCAATACATTGACATTTAACCAAATAATAAAATGTCCTGCCCACACTCCTATTCATGTTCTGTGCCAGTACATGTCTGGAAGCATTGTTCAAAGTCAGAATCAAAATTAGTTATTACCATGGCAACATCTCACAAGGTCTCAACCCGAACACTGTGGATTCTGTAGGACAAGAAGACGACCGAGGACAAGGAGATGATTCGTCCTCAGCGTCACTGTCCACCAGGTGAGAGGTCCTGCCTGAAGAACACTAAACACAAAGAGGGAAACAAGACTGATAAGCGACACTGGCGAATCTTCGGGAAACATCCATGGAGTCCCAACTTGTGAAGGAGCTGAAGATGAGATGAGGACAGCTGCATGACAAGGCCGTTAAACACGTCCCCACAGATGGGGAATGGGAAAGGTCCTTTAAAAAGGAGATTCAATGTGAAAAAATGTTCATTTCATAGTCTCTCAATATCCATCATATCTCATTGAACATTGGAAATATATTGACACACCGTTCATGTGTTAACTGATTGTTAATGGATACTTGGCATTATGAACGTGTGGGGTGCTAGGCGCCAGTTGCTGCTATAAGTTGCGTTTCTAGCAGCCTTTTATTGATATTTATTTAATCTTTCACAGGCTACCACTAACCACACTATACTATACATACCTACTTGTTGCCAGACATACCATCTAACATTAACACAGAATCATTATAGAGAGGGGGAGAAAGAGAGAAAGTCTATATGAAGGGGTGTGACAGAGACGGGAGAGCGAGGAAGGGAGGAAGAGTACACACACACTGATTAAGTTTTAGCCGTCTGCCCGTCACTCCTTCACAATGGAGACAAAGAGAGAGAGAGAGAGAGAGAGAGAGAGACAGCAAGAGGAGAGAGCGAGAGAGAGAGAGAGAGAGAGAGAGAGAGAGTGCTTCCGGAGGCCTATGTGTCTCTCTTCTCCCAGAGTTGTGGGTGTGTGGGTATGTGTTTTTGTGTGTATACATGTGTGTGTGTGTGTGTGTGTGTGTGTGTGTGTATGTGTGTGTATGTGTGTGTATTTGCGTGTGCGTGTTTGTGTGTGTGAGGCTCTTCCTGTTGTTTTAGATTCCGCTTCACCCCCCCCCCCCCTCCCCCACGCCACCCCTCGCTGTGACCTCTGACCCCTCTGAACCCAGCTGTCAGCTGCCCTGCACTGGGACAGCTCTCTCTTTCTCCCTCTCCTTCTCCCCGCCTCTCTGTCTCTGTCTGTCTCTGTCTGTCTCTGTCTCTCTCTCTCTCTCTTTCTCTCTCACTCTCTCTCTCTCTCTCTCTCTCTCTCTCTCTCTCTCTCTCTCTCTCTCTCTCTCTCTCTCGCTGTCTTTCTCCCTCTCTCTCTGTATCTCCCGCTCATATTTACATGTAAGGTGTGAGGGGAACATCTCATGTAGATTTGAGCTGCAGATGACACAGGCTTTCACACCTCTTAGCATGCTTCCAGGTGGGGGGCAAATCCCTCTCACATTGGTGGGCATCATCAGTGTAGATGTTAACAATACACAGAAATTAATTTGGGACACTATGGCATGATGGTGATTATGTTTTTAGTTTTTAAGAAGTGAAGGGCTAGGAATGGTTCAATGGCTATAGAGGTTCATGTGCAAAGTTAACCAGAATAATTATTTTAATACACATGCATATTTAGTTGAATATCTTCTTTTCAGTTTTTTTGTTTTCATTTTGAGAGCAACCACATTGTCAAAATGCATTATTTTAAAATGTATCTCCCTGCCTCGTGCAAATAGTCGGCAGTCGTGCAGAAACAGATTCGGCGACGGGAGATGTTTTGAAATCTTACACTAAATATCCTCTCCACTCTCATCAGAGCTCATTAGCTCTGCTCATATCCATAATCCCCTGTAATCCCCCTCCTCCTTATGAATGAGGTGTGAAAGGACGGGGAAAAAAGGGAAAAACCTTCATCTTTGAAATGAAGATCTACTCCGTCTTCACTGCCTCAGAAGACCATTAGAAAATGTCCAATTCAATCACACTTTTCACTCCAAAACCAAGACTCTGGCCGTACGAGGGCCCTCACGCAAACACACACTCAAAGACATGCACACACAAGCAACCAGACTCACACACACACACACACACACACAATTCGTACTGTCTAACACGTGTTGCTGATGCTGCTGCTACTGCTGCACACACCTCACACAATCTTTACATGCACACACACACACACACACACACACACACACACACGCACACACACACACACACACACACACACACACACACACACACACACACACACACACACACACACACACACACACACACACACACACACACACACACACACACACACCATAAACACAGCCACACTAGGAAAAGAACAAAGGCGGGGGAAGTGGATAGGGTGGTGAAAGCGTGATGCGAGCAGCTCCTTGTGTGGGTAAGAAAGAGGTGAGGAGAGAACAGCGAGCGCTGAGCGCCGGCCGCTCGGCGTGGAGTGGCCGGGTCTCATTCTCTGCAGCGCTGGAGAGCCAGCCCGGGGTGGGTGCCCCCGGGGCCGGGGGGGCGGGGGTACCATTGGCAGCTCCAGACCTGCGCTTAATGAGAAATTCCTGTGGATTTAGAGGGGTGCAGAGGTCTTCATTTTCTCACTGTGCCCACGGGCCCCCATAGGCCCCCACAGGCCCCCGGTAACCGCCCGGTAAAGAGTCTTTTTCAGCCCCTGAAATGTGTCCCAAAGAAGCAGGGAGACGTGCTTTCAGGGGCCCCTGTGCTCCCCCGCCTATTGGATTATGTATATGAGATAGAGGGGCCCCTAGGTTCATAACCTACCATCTTCTACAGTACAATAAAAAAATGAGAGCCGTGAGACACTTTATACATACACTCTCTCATATATATAATACCTAGCAATCTAATATGTATACAAAGTACTGAACCAACCTAGGAATCTCTAAGTCACAAATATTGAGAAAAACTCGAAACAATGTTGTTTTTTTAGTATCGTCTGAGAGTATCGTCATGTAATGTATTGTAACATTGTTTTAGTTATTGAATACATAGCAATATAAATGGTATTGGTATTGTGTGTCGGATGTGTTGCTGTGTTAGGACACCTGGCAGGGCCCCTGTGCGAGCGGGAGGAGCGGGAGGAGCGGGAGGAGCGAGAGGAGCGGGGGCCGGAGAGGGTGGGGGGACACAGCACAAAGCACAGCCAGAGGCGGTGACAGCCCCCCCCACACACACACACACACACCCAGCATGGACAGCGAGATTCCTTTGAACACACCCGCTGATTGGCTTCAGAGATTTAGATGTACAGTCTGCTGCTGCAAAAAAAGTTTGTTTGTGTGTGTGTGTGTGTGTTTGTAAGTGAGTGTGTGTGTGTGTGTGTGTGTGTGTGTGTGTGTGTGAGTGTGTGTGTCATTTTAAACAGAAATGCTGGCATTGACTCTGCACAGCAGAAAATACACTACCGTTTGTAAAAACAACTTGCTTGTGTTTGCATAAACTGCAGGAAACATTTCAAACACATACCTATTGTAATGTTCTTTTTAAATGACTTAAATAATGTGTAATATTTCATTTTAAAAGAAATAAAGATTCAAAAAACCAATTCACAACTAAATTGGCTTCGTCCGAGTTCTTCCCACCAGCTGACCTTCAAGTCAACAGCAGAACCTTATAAACAGGTATAAAGTGAACCTTATAAACAGGTATAAAGTGAACCTTATAAACAGGTATAAAGTGAACCTTATAAACAGGTATAAAGTGAACCTTATAAACAGGTATAAAGTGAAGCTTATAAACAGGTATAAAGTGAACCTTATAAACAGGTATAAAGTGAACCTTATAAACAGGTATAAAGTGAACCTTATAAACAGGTATAAAGTGAAGCTTATAAACAGGTATAAAGTGAACCTTATAAACAGGTATAAAGTGAACCTTATAAACAGGTATAAAGTGAACCTTATAAACAGGTATAAAGTGAACCTTATAAACAGGTATAAAGTGAACCTTATAAACAGGTATAAAGTGAAGCGTATAAACAGGTATAAAGTGAACCTTATAAACAAGTATAAAGTGAACCTTATAAACAGGTATAAAGTGAACCTTATAAACAGGTATAAAGTGAACCTTATAAACAGGTATAAAGTGAAGCGTATAAACAGGTATAAAGTGAACCTTATAAACAGGTATAAAGTGAACCTTATAAACAGGTATAAAGTGAACCTTATAAACAGGTATAAAGTGAAGCGTATAAACAGGTATAAAGTGAACCTTATAAACAGGTATAAAGTGAACCTTATAAACAGGTATAAAGTGAACCTTATAAACAGGTATAAAGTGAAGCTTATAAACAGGTATAAAGTGAACCTTATAAACAGGTATAAAGTGAAGCGTATAAACAGGTATAAAGTGAACCTTATAAACAGGTATAAAGTGAACCTTATAAACAGGTATAAAGTGAAGCTTATAAACAGGTATAAAGTGAACCTTATAAACAGGTATAAAGTGAACCTTATAAACAGGTATAAAGTGAACCTTATAAACAGGTATAAAGTGAAGCTTATAAACAGGTATAAAGTGAACCTTATAAACAAGTATAAAGTGAACCTTATAAACAGGTATAAAGTGAACCTTATAAACAGGTATAAAGTGAACCTTATAAACAGGTATAAAGTGAACCTTATAAACAGGTATAAAGTGAACCTTATAAACAGGTATAAAGTGAAGCGTATAAACAGGTATAAAGTGAAGCTTATAAACAGGTATAAAGTGAACCTTATAAACAGGTATAAAGTGAACCTTATAAACAGGTATAAAGTGAACCTTATAAACAGGTATAAAGTGAAGCGTATAAACAGGTATAAAGTGAACCTTATAAACAGGTATAAAGTGAAGCTTATAACAGGTATAAAGTGAACCTTATAAACAGGTATAAAGTGAACCTTATAAACAGGTATAAAGTGAACCTTATAAACAGGTATAAAGTGAAGCTTATAACAGGTATAAAGTGAACCTTATAAACAGGTATAAAGTGAACCTTATAAACAGGTATAAAGTGAAGCTTATAACAGGTATAAAGTGAACCTTATAAACAGGTATAAAGTGAACCTTATAAACAGGTATAAAGTGAAGCTTATAAACAGGTATAAAGTGAAGCTTATAAACAGGTATAAAGTGAACCTTATAAACAGGTATAAAGTGAACCTTATAAACAGGTATAAAGTGAACCTTATAAACAAGTATAAAGTGAACCTTATAAACAGGTATAAAGTGAACCTTATAAACAGGTATAAAGTGAACCTTATAAACAGGTATAAAGTGAACCTTATAAACAGGTATAAAGTGAAGCATATAAACAGGTATAAAGTGAAGCATATAAACAGGTATAAAGTGAAGGGTATAAACAGGTACAAAGTGAACCTTATAAACAGGTATAAAGTGAAGCGTATAAACAGGTATAAAGTGAAGCATATAAACAGGTATAAAGTGAAGGGTATAAACAGGTATAAAGTGAACCTTATAAACAGGTATAAAGTGAACCTTATAAACAGGTATAAAGTGAACCTTATAAACAGGTATAAAGTGAAGCGTATAAACAGGTATAAAGTGAAGGGTATAAACAGGTATAAAGTGAAGCGTATAAACAGGTATAAAGTGAAGGGTATAAACAGGTATAAAGTGAACCTCACCATGGCCCCTCTAGCATAACACTGATGTGACACATCTCCCTGTTATAGCCGTCAACAACACCATGAAAAAAAACAGACCTGGAAGTGGCGGGACAGTCTCTTTAACCCCCGCCACCCCCCCCCCCCCCCCTCACCCAAAGGAGACTGGGTCCCAAAGGAAAAAAAAGAGGAAATAATCAATCTCATTGTCACAGATAATCCCTTGGCGGCTTGGATGAAGAACAGTGGCGACGTGGCCGAGAGACGTAGAAGCGTATTATCCGCCATCCGCTAATATAGCTTTTGTCTATAAGTCGTCTTGGCAAAGGAAGCAGTCCAATTAGTGGGTTGGTTGAGGAGAGACCGGTGGCTGTACAGCCTCAACACAGAGGGGAAGAGAGAGAGAGCGAGAGAGAGAGAGAGAGAGAGAGAGAGAGAGAGAGAGAGAGAGAGGGGGGGGGGGGGGGGGGGGGGGTTGTTTCCGGGATAGGTAAAGTGTACAGTGGAGCAGCAACAGCCTGTCCTTTCATATGGAAAGAGACTAGGATACACAACACCGTATGCCTGGTTATGGGCCTCACTCTAATTAAGGCGTGGCAGTCTTCACTCTTTATTTCTGTCATCCCTCACTCGCTGTCTTCCACTTCCATTCATGGCCATCCTTTTTTCTCTCTCTCTCTCGTTTTCTCCCAGAGGGACTAAATGTTTTTTTGATTGTTGTGGGTGTCTTGCCAAACTTAGACAATGGCACTTCCTCCTGTTTTTCTGTGTGGTCTTTGTGGGGCGTCTCCAATGAACCACCCGTTCAGGGGGCAGGTGTTGTTGCTGCTGCGGCCATTTTGTCTTGCCTAACGAAAACTCGTTGCGCTATAGAGGCGGTAGAAGGTTGCTGGTTCGGTTCCTTCCTGCTGTATATCGACCTGTCCTTGAGCAAGCCGACAAACTGCTCCGGGTGAGCTGGTTGTTGCCTTCTGTGACAATGTTGACAGTGCATGTCTGCGAGATTAATTTTAAAAAACACACTTCTAGTGGCCTTTTATAGGAGACACCTTGCTGATTTTTTTAGACTGTCAACTTTTCATGCAATTGGCATTACTAATTCAAATGTGTTCGCCCAATGACATGTATCACAGAGAAAGAAGATGTACACAAAGTGTGTTTGTGTACATGTGTATGCATGTGTATGTGTGTGTATGTGTTGTGTGTGTGTGTGCATATGTGTGTATGTGTCTGTAAGCGCGCGTGTGTGTGTGTGTGTGTGTGTGTGTGTTTTGTGGTGGTGATGTTTGGGTGTGTGTGTGTGTGTTTGGGTGTGTGTGTATGCCTATGTGTGTGTGGTGGTGGTGGTGTGTGTGTGTGTGTGTGTATGCCTATGATGTGTGGTGGTGGTGGTGTGTGTGTGTGTGTGTGTATGCCTATGTGTGTGTGGTGGTGTGTGTGTGTGTGTGTGTGTGTGTGTGTATGCCTATATGGTGGTGGTGGTGATGGTGGTGGTGTGTGTGTGTGTGTGTGTGTGTGTGTATGTGTGTGCGTGTGTATGCCTATGTGTGTGTGGTGGTGTGTGTGTGTGTGTGTGTATGCCTATATGTGTATGGTGGTGGTGGTGATGGTGGTGTGTGTGTGTGTGTGTGTGTGGGGGGTGGGGGGGTATGGTTGTCATACAAAGAGTGCTGGCGTGAAATGGTGTTGCTAAAGGACTGGCGCTGCCGCTCTCATTGAGATGTCAATCTGGACCCCAGGGTCCCACCGGAGGAGTGCTGTCACCTTGCGCTAATGGGGCTAATAGACACTGTGTGTGTGTGTGTGTGTGCGTGTGCATGTGTTTGTGGGTGTGTGTGTGCACGTGTGTGTGTGTGCATATGTGTGTGTGTGTGTGTGTGTGAGAGAGAGCGTGAGAGGAGTGAAGAGGAGGAGGAGGGGCGAAGATGACCTAATGCTCGCCAGCTTGTCCATTGTTGGTCTCTGGACACGCAGGTTGAAGTGTCCGATCTCCACGAGGCCCTTTCACTGCACTTCTCTGAGCTCTCAGGTCCCGGCCAACCTGCCCATTCAGGAATGTAGGGATTTGATCACGTTCCAGAACTAGTTACTAATAATTAGTTTGTTATTAGTATATGTGGTAGGGTAAAGTGAAGCCTAGTGCTAAGGTGTCATGGTGGCTTTTCAAAAGTTAAAAGATAAAACCGGTTTCTAGATTGTTTTCGGTACATCTAAACTCTAAACACACTCCAGCTAACTGCTAAGCGTTTGGGGGCCATAGTGCCCATGATAGCATTCATGTGAATTATATCTTTCATATATTCAGTCGAAAATTGTATTTTAAATCATTATTTAATCATCATGATATTTTTTTTCTCCATAGGAATGTAGTTCTTTCTCGAAACATGAAAACGTTACTTTAATTTGATCTATAGGGTGAAATAAATGTGATTTCACAGGGTGTAAAATACACATACAGGCCTTCATCAAATAGTTTTAAATGACAAAGGAACCCAAAGAAAGCTCAAGACATCTCTTCAAAAGTAAGGAGATTAAAACAAAAAGACATTTTCAAATCTTGAAGATGTCTTCACTAATCAGACCTCATGGACGGCAGACAGGGTGTGATGTGATCAGGGTGCCCTCATTTCTACATTGACACACAACAAAATGAGCTGTTGTTGGCCATTCAGTCGCTGGCGACGGCAGAGGAATGCCCCCATTTTGCTCTGAATGGTCCGCAAGTAAAATAAAAGTCTTTATCATGGTTGTCAAATCTGATTGACAAGCCATTGTTGTCAGAGGAGCTGCCAAGACGTGGCAGACGTGGGGTTGAACCCGACAGGGGCAAGTGTGTGTGTGTGTGTGTGTGTGTGTGTGTGTGTGTGTGTGCAGTCTGTCTCCTTGTCTATCTAGGCGTGCCCTTTGCGTGCGGGAGGCAGGACCTCAGAGCGGGAGAGAAGATGTCAAACTGCCTGTCTAAGGAGACAATGTGTCTGTCTGGACCCTGTGTCTGAGGTCTGGGATGAGGCAGGCGTTGTCGGACAAAGAGAGAGA